>JAVFBY010228099.1:0-10804 GCA_034781015.1 Tonicella lineata | reverse complement strand
CTTTTTCCCTGGGTCAAAATTAAGAAAAAACACTCAGATTCATGAAATTCCATTCAGGGACTACCGAGAAATAGCATTTTGAACGAATTGTCCACAAGAAAAGAAGAACATCAACAACAACAATAACAGCAAGAACCAGTGGGCTTTAGACCCCGTGGGGTGCAGATGTCCACGGGGTAAAAATTCGGTGTATATTTCGATTTAAAAAAATAGCTTTGAATCTCCTGACAGGCCATTTTTTCAGTAGCAGACGAGAACGGTAAACACGAAGTCTACAGATGAAGTGACAGCCCAGAACTCTAAAACACGCTTAGCTTTACTGGAAATTCAAATAATGTTGAAAAGCTTTTTAGAGAGAAAGATTCGTTATGTGTTTTTCTTAATTTTCTTATATAACAAAATATATATGACGCCTCGGTCAATATTTTATCTTTGGGTCAATATCACAGCATAATCACCTTGTAAAAAGGCCATAGCTGTATAATATTTAACAAAACTATATAATGGCATACTATATGAGGGTGTAGACAATCCACGGAGTTCGATATGTTAAAAGTGTACAGAAAATTATAAATTTAAATAAAATTCTGAATTCAGATTTATTTAAAATGTAAAAAAAGTCAATCCTTTGACAGAAGATAATGGGATTCTCTGCGAAAAATGTAAATAAATTAAAAAAAATGGTGACTAAAATAATTAAAACTATGACACTAAAGTTTAGTCGGAATAACAACTTTCAGTCCTATTTTGATATTATTTCTAAATGATGGAGGGACAAACAGCAATAGAATTTCTTAATGAAATTGGGCACAGTATTCGTATTTATAACAGTGAATGTGCCATCTCTGTCTGCTTTGACAAGTTTAAATTTTTTTTTCTCAATTCGAATCTGTCTATACACGCAAGAGAAAATCGCTAACTACGGTCAAGTAAGTAAAGCACAGTTATATATCCCTATACATTTTGCACAAGTCATATTCGAATCTAAATATAAAACTCAAACAAGTTATAAACATTGCAACCAAAAAGATGCCTTTAAAAAATCTGAGGCAAACTCGTCTTGACATAACAACTAAAGTAGTCTACTATATCTAGAAATCTGCACAGAATCCCATAATCTTTTGACAAAGGATTCATTTTTTTCTTTATATTTAAAAGAAATCGGAATTTCTAATTGTATTTAAGAGGTCCTAACGTTATGCTGTAGTAATGGTCACAAAATTAGTATGTAACAACTCTTCACAACGGCAATTTGAAGTAATTAATATGGTGTAGTAAAGATCACGGCTGAGGTCCACACAGTCTTAATATGTAATAGAGTCTGTACAGCGTAAATATGTTGTAAATCATATTGCAGTGTGCAGCTATAGTATTGTGTGCCAAGGTATGTGTGGTATAGAGGGTGAATCCTGAGGGAGTCCTTCTCTTCCTGTGGCTTCGTGCATGACGTCACTATTTATGTGTTCTTAGACTCTTTTTGTTAACGTCACTATTTAAACTAAAAAAATACTGTCACTAAATTATTACTAACCCTTAGTCCGAACCCCGGACAAGAAAAAAGTACATATAATAAAAATAATTTAGCTCTCAGCTTCCTTGTAAAAATAGCCTAAACACAGGAAACATTGACGTCATGCATGAACCCACTGGAAACGAAACGATCTTGAATGCGGTGATGACGTCATCATGGGCTACAACTGAATTGGCAGTCTGGTGACGTTACGGCTGTCGTCTGCTTCAGTGAAAGTGTGTTGAGCCTAGATGCCATTTTGTGTACATGCTGTTAGTAAGGAGTGATGACCGACCGAAATTGTGCCTCTTTTTAAACTCTTAGCACACCTCTCGAGCGCAGACACTAGGTGAAGGCTACGATGACCGTGGATTTAGAAAGAATGCAGATTTTTCTATTACATACTGGTGCTTTTAAAGCGCTGCGTCTGTGTAGTGTTGGGATATTACGCAAAATAACACTTTTTGACGCACAGACATCAAACACCACCAACGCCACACCAACGACCTCCACCACCATCACCACCGCAACCTCAACCGCACCTTACACTCCCCTACGCTATGACTATCCAACCAACCCAACTCGTTGAGAACCCTGAAGTGGTACCAGTGGACGTGATTCCCGAACAAGCGGACGTTGCTAACCTATACAGACAGCACTGGGGGTTAATCCGTCAATACTTCCTCTGCAACTGTCAGGTCCAGGATCAGTTCAATTTTTGACTGACGGATGTGTGGAACCTGAATTAATAAACGCGAACCAAATATAGCGACCAAATAGCCGCATTTAAATTAAACTTCACCTACGGCATTATCCGTGCGGTACCTCAACAGTCCGCACTTAATCCAAACCCAATCCACACCGACAGCGCTTCTCCAAGATCACCCTGACTATATCGACCACGACTCGATAATCTGTGGTCGTCCTCAACAAGAAGTGGATTGTCGAGCAAATCACCTATGTGGTGTTTTACATAAAAGCATTACTCGGCCTCATGATGCCATAGTCTGCGAACCAGTCCACCACACCCGAACCAGTCCGACAGGATCTAGTCCTTTGCACTCAACCAACCACGTTTACCACCGACCAAATTCATTGCGTCCCCCTAACCACCACGACCCACTATCAGGAGCCATTTCAACCCAACACCCGAGACAGCCAACCACCACCACCAACACCACCGGTGACGTGTCTAGCCAAGCAGTTTACCACCATCATGATTGTTCCAACGGGCCTTTTTAGAGCCAACACAATTCCCCATGAAAAGGGTCTTTCTAAATTTGCACCTTTTTGTGAATCTAACACCAGATCGTTCACTACCCACACCCACCCTAGTACAGACACATACACACAACATATCCGTTTTTGGCGAGTACTCTTTTCATTTTAATCACAACTGTGCTCAGTAAACAATCGAATGGGAACAGTATATATACAGTCTATGTACAGGCGGATCCAAGCGGCATGGTGACGGTATCTGGACAGTACAGTGTTCCAAAACGGGGCATCAACCAGAAATGACATCGTAATCGAGCACTGGACTCTCAAACCAAGTCACGATACGTGTCTTAGGGACACATTGGGTTCGGTGTAGGGCGTGGTACAGACAATATTGTCCGCACACCGCGGTCGTGGGGCTTTATAACGGCTATGTTTTCCAAGTCCAGTGTAGTGTCGTAGTATCGTCCAACCACTGTGCAATCGACGGGTCGATGGATGGAAAGCCTTCCGAGTCAAAACACTCGCCCTGACCGCTCTCATCGAAAAAAATGTTCCCCGGGTCGATCACACTGGTCCGGACAGGTGAATGGGGGTGGGGTGGTCTATGTTTACGGGTAAACACCCATTCGCGACGTCCAGGGCCTCAGTTATCACTCGCTGTAGTTGTGTGGTATTCATGACGCCGACTACGTTTAAAATGCGCAGAGGATATGACGGTTGCGGTCCACATAAATCACGTTGTCGAATTCCGCATAACAAATAACATTGATGGTCTTTAGGAGCGGTTTTTTTTTACTTTCCATTCTTGACAGAGGTCTCCTTTTGAATCGGGTTAAATTCTTCGTCGCTATGTAGATTCGGGAACAGGTCGCAATAATTCGTCGCGGGTAATATCGTGTACCAACAAACGCTATGTTGTCGACCATGCAGTGAATGAGCCGTTCCGGTAAGACCCCTTCGGAACAAGTATTGTTAGTTGACTGAGGTTTGTCCTTGCGGCACGGCGAAGTACTTGGTGAGGACGCTTCGAATCGGGTATTTCGCGGGGGGCTTTTCCAAGGGCTTGACATGCGCCAATTAAATGGCTTGACTGACTTGTACTTAACGCACCTTGACCTGTAGATGCTGGAACACCACCTTAAAATCGGGCTGTTCTTGACCACTGACCAAGGAGATGGTGCCCTTAGCACGGGTCAGGCGTGACGTGGTTGAGAGGTTAGCGGTCTTCAACGATAATTTGTGAGTACATCCATTAACCTTCACCCGTACCGCGTCGTCAATCGAGACCGTGTAGCTTCAGTCCCGTAGGAAATTAAGGTATCGATGTAGGCGCGGTACGGGTACATGTTGGTGGATGCACTCACCAATTTATTGTCGACTTTCTGCCAAATACTGTGCAGCCCGACGTTTATCGGTGCGACCTGATCGTCTTCGCTCAAGGGTTTACTGTGACTCCTGACGATTTTCGTAAAAAAAAAACCTGTTGGCTCAGTCCAAGTAGGTATCCGTGTTCGTATTGGTAATAGGGAATTCGATTTGACCACCGTCGCTGATGCCATGTACGATCAACAGTGTCCTCTTAACACACTACTTTTGTTGGGTGGTATAGCCCACAAATCTAACTCGCTGTTGACACCGTCGCAGGTCTGTGGGTGAATGACCGACATGTTGTTTACTGAAGCTATAAGGTATGATACGTCGGGGTGGTTTGCAATGTACTCGAACGCACGTTAATAGCACGACGCCGACTGCCCGGCGGTGGTGGAGTTGGTGGTGCTGATATCCTTTGCCGGTTGCCCTTGGTGATGAGTTCTATAACCACTCTACTCGCTCGACGTTTGAGCGCTGCCCCAAACCACATTCATCACGTTCAGACCACTGGACAACTCCTTTCGACCGACATCTTTGGCCCCTTGTATCACCAGGGGTCTCACCAGTTTAAATACGCTGCTTAACATCTTGCCCAGGCCATGCCCGCGTTGATTTCAACTACCATTAAACACGATGAACCCATCTATCTGGATTGGCGGTTATTTTGACGTGGTCGGGCGGCCATCGTGTTATGTGAAAGACGCAGCACGTCTCCGTCGAAAGTGTTGCCACTGTCCACTGTCCACCCCGATTAATTTTCGTAACCCAGGACTAACCAAGAGGTCTTATTTTCAGAAAAAGGAGCTGCAAAACTTAGCGAATGGTTTTGACCAGGAAGGTGACGACGTTCCTGTTGCCTTGGGCGGTCGTGCGCTGGTCCGTCAAAACCGGCTCGGTCAACGCCTCGGCGAGGTGTGTGGGGATCAATAATACCCGGCAGGGAGTTTGTACCGATGGGACTTGTACTAAAAAGTATGTGTCCACAAAATACTGGGGTCGAACGTTAGTGTCAGTGCACCCATACTTGGTACACTTAACCCACAGAAGGGTCCGAGTTATCGTCGTGGTGTGGTACTGTGCAAGGTAGTGGTGCCTCGATTGCTGTGCGGACGGCTGTGTGGAGTACTGTGCAGGGAACTGTGCGGCTGTGCGGGATGCAGCTGCACGCAGTGCGGCTGTTCGCGCTGCGGCCGTACGGAGGGTTGTGAATTGCATTGTAGGTTGCCGCAGACTGAGTTGCGAGCGCGAGTCGAGGAGGCGTGAGACATGAAGGCGCTGGGTGCGAAAGCGTGGGGCGCGGAAGCGCGGCAAGCCTTGCGGGCGCTGGAGACCACCGGGAACGCTGTCGGGGACGCTGCCGGGGACGCTGCCGGGGACGCTGTCGGGGACGCTGTCGGGATGCTGCTGGTGTCGCTGACGGGGACGCCGCCGAGGGTGTTATGTGTAGTCCGGGTGCGCCTAGTGGCATTATTCTGCTGATACTGCGGGGCGAACTTTGATGCGTTGTTCTCCCAACATGCATCGTTCGGAACCCATTATCTAGGGACATCCAATGCTCGAAATTGGATTGTCAAGAGGCCCAAAACTCGGGTTGTGCACAGGCGTCCTTCTCGTGGGGCGTTGATTAAATCGACCATGTGGGTCTCTGGGATGACGCGCCCATCGACGACGAGTTCCCCAGTGTCGTTTCATCGGATGGTCAGATTCGCATTGATGTGTTGTTGTAAAGCATTGGCCTTTTTGAGTAGATGGATAGGCGCCGTGTTCAATCCATCGAAGCCCTGGATATTCCACTGTTGGGGGTTCCCGTGTGGCGGCGCTCAATGTTGTTGAGTCAAATGTTGAGGTGAGTGATTCTGTGTTGAGTGGTGTAGTGGTGGCTGGTTGCGCTAGTAATGGTGGAGCTGAGAGCGATCTCTGCAACTGGGCTTGGTAGGTCAAATAACGCGGTAGCATCTGATGTTAAGGGTGGAGGTTCTCCGTATCCGATAACTCTGTACGATGTTATCTGGCTTCCATACCCTGATCCAACGTCTGTAAAGCAGACGACTTACTGTCACCTGGGTACTGAGCTGTGGCGGTGACTGCGTCTGCCCGTTCTAGGGCTTCCAACAGCCGCAGTTCCACCATTATGTGCGATTTTAAATATGCGATTTAAGCGTTCAGCCACCGACGCCTTCGTTGCGTTCCAGGTGTGGCAAAAGAACATCTGACGGTTGCGTAGAAACTGCTGAAATGTCTTGTTTCACCGATTGCGTAGAAACCAACGTCGAGCTGGTCGGTGTAAAGTGTACGTCAGTTCCCCTTTCAATCAGGGCAAGACTTGTGCTATCGTGGTCTTGATACCTCCATCACGGACCGCGTTCGATAACCCCACCACACTGTTGTACGCGACTCAGCTCTGCGGTGTATATTACAAGTCGCGTAACTTCTCGTCCATCGTTTTCGTGACAGTGGTGGTGATGGTGGGCGTGGTTGGTATTTGGTGTGTCGTTGGGTTTCGTGGGCTTCTGTGATGCGTTCGCCCCCATCGCAGAGGTGGTAGTAGTGCGCGCTTTAACACGAGCGACCTATGTACCCGACGCCGACCATACACGTGACCTCTGCCAACACACTACACACGACCAACAGTGTCTTATAGTTAACATTGACGGTACGTGGGAATCGACTTTTCTTATGCCATAACCTAGGTTTTTTCTCGTGCAGTTTTCGAGCAAAAAGCGGATTGAAAGCTTCAAAGGACTCGACGCCATGCTGTTTTATTGGCGGGAAGGAAAAGCTGGGATCAAACAACCAGCTTTCCTATGATATAACCTAGCTCTTACTCGTGCAGTTTTAGAGCAAAAAGGGGATTGAAATCTTCAAAGGAATCGCCGCCACGCGCTTTATTGAACCAATCAGCGCGTCGTGTTGTTATCCAATCGACGTGAAATCGCCACACGGCGCTATGATTCTTCGACCAATAAAATCAAAGCGAACGCTGTACTGTATGACACATCCTGTACTATAGGCCCTATAGCGTGTCTCAGCACGCCGCCAGCATGACGTTACACTATTCCATCATTTGCAAATGACTTGAAATCGAGCTAAACATTCCCTCATTTGCATAAAACAGCCTAACCGAGCTCTATAAAAGCCAGGCTATGTCTGTCATGGCATCATTCATCAGCTAGTTGCTCCAGGATTTACGTCAGATCACCAGCCTGCTTACTACTATTGACCAGTCTCTCTCGCTCTCAGCACTCAGCACCTACCCAGCAGAAGACAGCCAGCCAGGCAAATCACCATTCAGCTGGGGAGCATGCCTAAATCACTTAGACAGAACACCATCGACATGTTGGAGAAGCCAAAAAAAAAAAAAGAAGGGCACTCTGTCCCTACCGCCAACACTCCCAACCGAGAGATCAACGACTGCTGGGTCCAGTGAAGCACCCACTGGCGAGACGACCCTCGGGCGATTACGAACTCTCGTACAAGCTCATACCGCCGCTGAGAGCCAGGACTGTCGTTATCTCAGACATCATCAAACCTGGGGAACATGTCGTTCGCCTCACCCCGTCCGGGTGGCCATGAATGATATCACCGTAGAGCGCACAAGAGACCCCGAGGAGTCCAGTCCACCCACCAATGGAGAAAAGAAGCAGAAGAAGAAACGAACTCAACCCGCAGCCGTCCACCTCTGCGGTGATGTACACGTCAGTCAGTCCTATTTCAACAACACCTACTTCGACCACTTCCAACACTGGATGCAGTACCGGGCAGACGGTGCTTACTACCCCTCATGGCTGGGTGTGCCCCTAAACGAGTCTGCTTACTACAAGCTCGCCGACCAGACACTACTTCAAGCGGTGGATACTTACCTCGACCGGTTCCCAGACGTCGCGCCGAGGGCAGTTCCACCACCTAACCAACCCTGACAATATCACCCTAGAGGCGCTATAGGATGTCTGGTTGGTCTGCTACGACGCCTTCCTATCATCTATACCGGTCGCCCTGCGGCAGCAACACACCAGGGAGAGTATACTCCAGGCTTCAGCCCCCACCTCACAGAAGCCCTCCACCGTATATACAAGGACCGAGTGCTGCTCAGCTTCTCGAAACGTATGACCAAGCTACAACTCACATCACAAGTCAACGCCAAATTATTTCAACACCGCCACGCCCCAAGGAAGCATCGAAAAGATCTACTCAGCCTATTTGGATCGACAAGCTGCCCTGCAGATGGATGAGTTCGACTTATTCAACCAAAACCCCGCATTACCCCTCCAACACGCTGAAGACAAGACCCATAAGTTGATATAATGGTGACCATATTGTAAAATAAAGAACATCCATAAACACACCCACAGTTCCTGGTATGTTCAAACCGTAAACTACCTGATAACATTCGCATTGAACTATGCTCAATAACGATTGTTCACATATTATATATGCAGACAGAGAACAATTTGACGGGAAAACGATAATCACTATCGAACCAAGCGTACGTTCATCAGCAAGGGCCACGCAAACAGTTTCGTGCCTAGCACTAAGACTTTTTTAGAATTTCTTTGAGATTTTTCCATCTCTTGAACCCTAGTACGGGCCTGTTTGGGAATGCCGTCGAGGCGGATTTACTTTGAGATATGATATTCCAGTGTTAATTATTTTTCAAACAACACCGGAGACAGGCGTGTAATTGGTAATAAACCTTAGCGGCTTTATATTTGCTTGCTAACTCCCGCATACGTAACTTGGCGTGTTGGTAGGCCATACATCCTATTTGTACTGGGAGGTTGTACTTAGTTGTAACTTAACTACAGCTGATCTCGAAGGTATCGGGTCGATCAAGGTCGTCTGCCGGAACCCTGGTGAGTTAATGCGTCTTCGAGCCGCGTTCGTGTCGCAAATCTGGACCTCTGTATGGTTGTCTACATTGGTGATGTTTTTTCCGTATGTTGAATTGCCCAGGAGTTTTATCGTTTCGCCATTGAGTTTCTTGCGGGATCCACATCACCAGCCCAACGAGCCTCAGTCTATACTGCATCACCTGGTGAATTTTTGTGACGACAAGCCGTAGTTAAGCTACCATTGAAGGAGGGGTGTGCCTAGTAAAATCTTCTGGCCCCACATACTGCCAATTAACATCCGTCGAGGCTGGTTGAAAATACAGTAGGTCGCAGCATACTTCCGCACGTGGTCCCCGATGGCAGCCCGAGATACGATGGTGTTTTAAAAATGGGTAAGCATTCGGCAAAGGTTGGTTGAAGGGGGTCAGGAACGTGAATATCACACTCGACAAAGCCAAACAGCTCACTCGTACGGATGGCGTTTAAAAGTTGACTTTGGGTCCGTGCCTTGAAGCGATGTAAAGGGTGTGTGTGGGCCTGTAAGAAGGTAGCCATGTCAGGTCGATCTCGAAGGGCTTGATAGAATTCACGTTCCCACACATCCACATAGGTATAGCCTAAAGATTAGGCGTACATCTCATTCATGAGGGTCGTGGCGCGAAGTTCCTCTGCAGATTTTTCACCACTGGCATTATGCTGGCCTCGTGGGTAGGTACATTGATGTTAATGTCAGTAACAGCCTTAGAATTGGAAGACGGTTGGGCGGTCGCCCACCATAGCAAAGCCCTCTACCAGCAAGCGACGATCTCCCACACGTTTTTCTGTGTTATTGGCTTGGTGGCGAATGGTGATCTCTCGGTTATGGGCTTCTCACGCTAACCAATCGTCGGCAATGTCGGTGCTGGAGCGCTGGAGGGTAAAGACAGCGTCGTCCGTCTGGGTAGTTAACCAGCGAGCGCTATGGCCGGCTGTCATCTTGGAGGCTAGACATTTGTATCTACAAGATCATATTGAAAGCGACATGTTGAGAATGTCACTGACCCTTGACCCGGATAACTGGAAATCCCCAGCTTAAAAGCTTCACTTCTTTCTAAAGATTTTTTTAATTCAGCCAATGACATGGTGGTAACCTTGGGCAATATCGAACATATTCATAATATTCATGTATATCATTGCGCTATGTTAACTTTATTCTCTCATTATTGGTCCGCTCGGCCAAAATAGTTATATTTTAATTCCTCAATTTCTTTACTGTTACGCTGTCTATATTGATTTTTTTGGTATGCACTTGATGTCATATTAGATACGTTTATCTACATGATATTGACATTTTGTCTTCAGCGCACAAAGACCTTTAAACTGGCCGTTCATTACACAAAAGTCTGAATCGTAGGGGACGGAGATAGACAATTAGGAACAAAATTGGGAGGCTAGACAGAATAAGTGTATGGCGTTGGCATCAAACCCCACGATCTTTCACACGTTTTACCCCCTCGAACCTTGGTGATGCCTGCTTCGTGTTGACGGGTGAAGATGATGGCAGGACCACCCGTGATGTTTGTCTTCAAACAGGTATACATATCGGCACCTCGCTGGTCTATCGGGAAGGCCTTGAAAGACGTAGCGTAGTCAGGCCTGGAATGCAGATACAATGCTTGGAGACATCGACGCACAAGCCATTGCAAAATGTGGTAATTTTTACTGCCGCCTCCATGAAGGGGTTGACGTCTAGGTTGTTATACCACACGAGGAAATCTTTTAAGGTCGTCATGTCCTCTCGCTCCCACATTTGCTGTAGGGCTGTGAAGTCGTCGAGGGACATATCCGTGTGTAAACATGAGTTGTGGCAGGCCGTGCGTGGTGGTAGACACGT
>JAVFBY010227988.1:0-10805 GCA_034781015.1 Tonicella lineata | reverse complement strand
GGTTAAGCTTTACTTCTGAACTAAAAATGTGATAACTAATAAATGTAAAAAAAATACAAAAAAATCCCATCTAGTCTGATTGAATAATCACTTGGTGTTTAACACCGTAGTATGGAGTATTTCACCTATATTACGGCGGAACATATCGGCTTCCCTGGGGAAGTCGCGCGAACGCAGCCCAGGTGTTGGCTATTGTACAAGTCTATAAAGGCAGGTAACCCTTGGCTCAGTTCATGCTGGCTTTTTGGATACAATTATTGGTCTCTTTAATTTTCCAAGCATATGTTTTTATCAGAGGCAAGATCTTTTACATTATCCTAGGAAATATAATGTCCCGTCTCCATTTAGTGATCTACCGATACCTGGCAGTATTACTGATTATTTTGTTCTGCAAGACAAGTCTTAGTGCAGGGTTATCTGCCCGTTTCTCCAATATTAACACATATAGGCCTTTGAGTCACACTAAAAGGCCTATATAGACTTTTACTACAGACAAGTAGTTTGATAAAGTGTGGAGACCATACAACACGAAAGCTCACGGTATGCTTTTTCATTTCGGGTTTGTGTGTTAAGAAAAGTTAGTGTATGTTTTTAACATACTGGTGAAACTTTTTGGATTTAACAGGTATACATATTTTTCAAAAGTAAATCGCACTGGCACAGGGATGTCAATTAATAAATACAGGTACATGTACATGTATACAGACATAAACACTTGAGTCATATTGTATCATCAAAGTAAATATATAGTACGTCCTTATGCAATTGCGCTATCACCCTACTATTAAGTTGGGCTACTGATCCCAACAGATTTATAAAGCAATTAAGCTTAGGCCATCCCTAATAATGTTTTGGTTAGGCGGAACTGAACCCTGTTTTTAAAATTAGGGTCAGTCGGTAGGTCTTTTTTTTTTTTTTTTAAAGACCAAATGGAAGACCAAGCATAACAACTACTGTATAGATCTTCTATGTGCTGTCATGTTGACGACACCACAGAAGTGGTAACTTAGTTTCTTAATATTCGACTAACAAAAGAAAGAAAAAAAAATTCAAACAAAGGCAATAAAAACTTTAGGGTCCGGGCTATATATAAGGGTCGGTCGGGTTACGCCAAACAGACACCTATTTATTTTTGGCCTTATACATGTAGATCCTTCTAGGTTTAATGAATGTGTGTTTTGAGGTGCTTATCTTGTATTTTCTTTTCTGTTTTAGCTGGCTCCTATGTGGCCTTGACCTTACTGGGCCGTCCATTAGGCAAGCAAAATAAAGATTCGTCTTTTACCACTCCTACAGTCAAGACAATATCATCTCCTACAGTCTCTCGATCTCCGTCATCAGTCACTACTCCTGATAGGGCATCTATCACAGGACCCAAACCTGTAGATGTAAGTTATACGAAATGTTACGGTTTCATAAAGCAATTGGGAAGCGTATGTTCACTTTAACGTAGAGGCATCTGGATTGTTTATTATTGGATGTTAGGCTAACATTACATAAGTCATTAGCTAGCAATTTTTATTGTGGAAGCAAAACTGTATAGAATCCAGAAAACTCGGGATCTCTGCCAGATCTCACAGATGTATTAGAATTTAGAAATAAAGGTTTGGTATTTTTTAAGAAGGAATTGTACACTGTTTTGGAATACAGCAAAGCTGCATCCCAAAACGGTGGACAATTCCTTTTTATTTGCAATAACGTTCAGAGGTTTCCTTATCTTTTAGAGTAGGAGGCTACATGTACCACTGAAAGGTAGACAGCTACCATCATTACGAGTAACACCCAATATGCTGCCACAAAATGATCAAAGTAAAAAAGTAGGCTTTGAGTTTGACGCAAGCTATTTTTCCTCAAAGTAGACTGCTACAGGTCACATGTAACCACCTACTAATAAAGGAAACCCCTGACGTTTGTCCACATACTGGGCTAAATTACTTGCATTCATTTATAAATGCAATTAAGTTTTCCCGTCGAATTGTGTGATGCGCATAATGAAGACCTAAATATTGGGTATTACGTCACTGTGCTCAGCCTATATTTAAATAAATTGGTCATTGGTTCTGTCACACTGAGATATAGGCCTACGTGTATAGTAGTACAGTCACAAGAACTAACACGTCACAGTGCTCACCAAGACAGCTGCCTGCAAGGCAAAAGACAAAATTGTTTTCCTCGTTCACAGATTTATAAAAATACTAATGATTGATTCATCGGCATATTTGAGTATTTAAAAGGATAACTTGTCAACTGATATATATGTTATTGCAGACAAGACCCTTCTTTTAATATATTTGATTGTTTCATTTAATAGATTGTTTGAGAATCATATGTGTATGTAGGTGTTTGATTTTGACTGTTCATATAATAATACATGTATGTTCAAAGGCTCCTTGATATTTCACAGTCTTTATTTTATCACTCGTGCAGCACCTGTAGAGTATTGCTTTTGTTGCATGGATAATATGTCAAACACAACTCTCTCTGCTTCAGCTTGTATATTTGTTTTTTTTTACCAGGAAATGATCACATTTAAGTTTAAATCCTGATAACGCAGTAACTTACCTTCTATTCATAATTCATAGTTATCTCTAAATTATGAATATTCTTATTTTATCAGGTACTTGAACATTGCACAATTTGATAAGCAATATGACCTTTAACACTTGTGAATAGTAACACATGCAGTGCTAGAAAGTACATCTGTATATGCATACATCTATGCTTGAATTACCTCTCAATTAACTTTTAGAAGTTGCAAAGCCTGCCGTAGACTGGAGGTGCGAGCTGAGTAAAATTTTGTTTTTGATATTTAGCTAAGCTCACAGCTTTCCTTTTCCCACAGACGCTAAAGCATCAAGCTCTCGTGGAATAGATGTGAGAGCCAGATACATATAAAAATAACTGAACTAAGATCACTTGACTGAAAGTAAATGTGCTGGCGCATGCGCTCCAGTTAGAAGACGTTAGCATCTAGCTTTATGTTTGGGGCACATTGGGAGATATACCCTATAACATCTAGCAGTTCGGACAGAGAATAAGGCTTTACCACAGAGGGTCTCGCATGTTATTTCTATGAGACTGTCCCAAAATTAGAGTGTCCCAACTGCTAGAAGTTATAAGGTATGTTTTTCCACGTGTGGCCAAAATTATCAAACACAATATAGTTTCCGTAACGCCTCGAATGAAAAGAACTTACGTGCATTCACTGCACACGAGAGCTACGTGCTGAGCCGAGAGAATGAATGAAATTTTACTCAGCTGGCAGCTCCTGTGTTTGGCAGACCTAATGGTGATTGAAATGAGGTATAATGAACTACCAATACAACATGAACACATGACCAGCCATGTGCTTGTATTTCCTAAGAGAATAGATAACTAGAACACAGTATCACACATGTCATTGAGCGTTCCCTTTTGTTGAAGGCTCTGAAGCAGGAACAAGTAACACAGCTAAAATTGGATACACTAAAGGCTATGCACATCAAAGCCCTTGCTGACTACAAGGTGAGTTATTGTTTTTTTGTTATTACTGATTGGATTGATGATTTCAGTTTATTGAGAAATATTAATTTCAAACCGTATTATTTTATAGTACTAAAATTAATTGAAGGTTGTTGTGGTCGCAAAATAATTTTGAAACGAGTTTGCCGTTTTTTAAGGAGGAAATGTTCATACTACCTGGCCAGGCATTTTTCATGATTTTTGTTAGTTGATGTAAATGTAACAGGCATGCATAGTCTCATCTACAGGCCGGTTACAGATTGAATATGTGACTTAATGTGACCAATTTAATATTAACATGAAACCTGTTCCAGACTGATTTATTCAATATTTTCCATAAAATTTAGTTTGACAAAGGATTGTAAATGCGTAAAAAAAATATAAAATAAAAATAAATTAATTTGCACAGTTTTTCGTTTTATGCCAGCAGGTGTCTTTTGGGGACTATGATGCCTGGGGCTAGTTTCATAAAACTTTGCATGCAAAATTTCTGTCGTAAATGCATCATCCCAGGTTAAACTTCCAAAAGGGGAAATCATTTACGTTCCAAATTTTGCGTACAAAGTTTTATGAACCACCCTCCCCGGTCCTGTTAGAGCTAAAAGGCATCCAGTAAGATTATTTGTGGTGATATCCTGTCCTTGTCTTTCATGCCACAGGTGACTTAAAGGGTGGTTTCATCCACCCATTTGACTGGTTTGTCATATAGGGGAGATACATTGTATACATTGTATTCCTAAGCACAGCATTAGACACCTGACAATCAATCTTTTTACACCGGTTATTGTCATGAACATTGGTTGTTTTCTCAGAGTTTATGCTCATGAGGAAGAAGATTTGTTTCCTTTTTTCTGTCTCGTCTTTCATGTTGCCAGTGTCTTGAACAGTGGTTTCCTCCATCCATGCGGCTGGCACGCCGTCAAATAGGTGAAATACCCCTCAGTAAGGCGTTAAACCCCAATTAATCAATCTTTTAGACAAAACTAATCAACAAGCTTTTTGATAATTCCTGTATTATTTTCTTTTTCAGAATATACAAGATGGTAACGGCAAAAACCCATCAAAGTTAAAAGGACTCCTTGGAGATAAATTGAAAACCCTTAATACCTTGGAAAGCCAGTTACAAACATTATTACCATCAGATCCATATGTAACTATTTAATTAATTTGTATCCATAATCCCAAAAGTCTATTAGCTAGAAGTATGCAACTCCCATATAGTCCATGCCATTGGGGACCGGCAAATAATAGTGACATCAGATTTCAGCCCGTTGACTTTTTTATTATGCTGAATGCTGGGCCGTAAATCCTTGTCTAATCTGTGTATTGCAAGCCTACAATCTGCAGACTGCTTGCAGTTCCAATTGATTTTTTTGTGTGCTGCGTCACATCATACGTTAAAACAGAGTTCTCAGTCCCCAAAGCCGGAGAGCCTATCTATGGGAGTGGCATACTTCTAGTTAATAGACTTCTGATAATACATATAATTCAGGGACTTACATGTATATGATAAATATTAGTTGCCGACAATGTGGAAAAATAAAACACTGAACCATTAGAATTGAACATTTGATTCTAGCCAAGGTCACATTTTTCTGACCATGATACGATAAGTATTTGTTGCCAACAATGTAGAAAAATCCGGCTCAAAATTATATCAATCCATTTGAGAGTTGAACATTTGATTCTCACCGGGTTCACATTTTTCTGACCGGGATACAATAAATATCCGTGGCAGACAATGAAGAAAAATCTAGATCGACTAAATAATCTGAACCCAAATGAGAATTGAACCTTTGATTCTTGTCAGGTTCACTTTTTTTTTTGATGGGGATACAATAAATATTTTTTACAGACAATGTAGAAAATCCAGGTCAAAATAATCTGAACCACCTGAATTGAATCAAATTTAACATTTGATTCTCCACAAGTTCAAATTTTTCTGTCCGAGATCCAATAAATATTCTTTGCTGACAATAATCCAGGTCAAATTAATCTGAACGCCGTCATATAGGTGAAATACCCCTGAGTACAACATTAAACCCCAATCAATCAATCAATCAATCAACCAAAAGCTAGGGTTTATTAGAAAGAGATAGGAGCTACTTGTTATATCTCTAAAATTGTTTTCTAATAAATCCTAGCTTTCGAAAGATGTTATTATTCAAAGTTTTTAATGATGTTATCTTTTTGTTTGTTTATTAATGCGAACACTTATATGGATTTTAACTTCTAAAAGAGACATTGTCACCCCAAATTACGTTTTATCAACAAATTCCTGTTTCTGAATTTAACGCAATTACAGATTGTTTACCTAATAGTTTTAAAACAAAATATTCAATGAGCTTGCACAAGACGCAAGAAAACCTGCAATAATTTGAATTCGACCTAAAGAATTCAGAGAGAGAGCAATTATAAATGCGCCTTCAAATCCTTTTCGTTTGGAGCATTTAACTACTCATCATTTTAAATCACGAAGGGGTGTGGCCATGCCATAACGGACATGCTGTCTGGTCAAACCTGCATATCGTCATTAAAAAAGAACATTCAAATGTAAAACTTGTAATTACTTTTGGAGGTGTTGGAGGCGGAATTACCAAAAAGCTCCTAATTTCATGCTTCTTAAAAGAAATAATTAGAGCTCCTTTAATTATGCAATTATGCAAAAATACTGAATTTTGGGTTACTGTGTCTCTTTGACATAACCAGCCACAGTATAATAATTTTCAGTTGAATTGATTGAGAAATTCTAATCTATGTTATATACATTACAGGGCCGAACTTTCTTTACACAGAATGCGCCTGGAACAAAAACGAAAACTTGCCTACTATTTTAACAAAATCGAGCTCATCGGCGCCTATTTGCGGTAATAGCGCGTTTAAGAGGTATGACAATCACGCCTAGTCTAAATCTAAACCCGTTTTTAAATTAAGGCGTGCCAGAAAAAAAAGTAGTTACGTCGAAACAAAAAATAGGCGCGTCGGAATAAAAATTAGGTGTGACGAAACAAAAAAAAGGCAACGGGCTAGAACAGATTTCCGATGCGCTTGAAAAGATTTCCGACGCGTCAGCCTTTAAAATGGGCAATCTTGAAAATCGCCTAGTCGCGCCTACTTTTAAAATACACGCGCCAGAAAAAAGGCGCAATCGCCCCTGTTCATGCCTTTCAAATAGCTCTGGGATATATTTAGTAGCGATTTAGTCGCGCTCAAAGACCGCCAGATGTAAAGAAAGTCCTGCCCTGTACTGTAAATGTTTGTGCTTATATAGATAATCAAACAATTAGCTTCAAACTATTTAATGTTGTGATGTGATATTGTTATTTGTAGAAGCCAGGTACAAGTGATAAAGTGATACGTCGTAACTCTCTGACCACCCTTCACCCTCTACCCCCAAGTGACACCCCCCAGGAGTTACTCAGGCAGAATACTGTCCCTCATGGCTTTAACGTAAGTTTCTAATCTTCTAACTATATATAAAATGTTAAACCACGGGTGGTTGACTTCAAGGGTGGTTTTCTCCACCCGTTTGACTGGCACATCGTCATATAGGTGAAATACTCCTGAGCACTACATTAAACGCAAAGTATCCAATTAATCAAACTTAAATCACACTGTCACAGGGATATGGAGTCAAATAAAAACATTAAAAAAATGACGAATTATCTCAGGTTCTAGAGATAAACTTAGTAAAATGTTTTTTTTTTTAATATACATGTATGTATATCTTAAATCTTGAGTTTTTGTTCTGTAGAACTGTGCATCATCTAAAGAGGACCCAATAACTTTTAGAACAACAATTTATATGCCTAGTAGTAGAAAATTTCATAACATGTGTCTTTTTATTTACAAATATGTTTCAAGAATTAAGTCATTGACAAGCATGCACCTTTGAAAGAATACAGAGTAAAATATGATTCCACACCAATATGGATGACAGATGATATCAAAGAAGCTATATGAAACCAAGATTACTACATGTACAACTTAACTAAAAAAAAAACTAGCGGACATATCTGGCATAACAAAGTAAATAATCTTATCAAAATCAGCAAGAAAGACTACATGTATGTCGAAAATGAAATTCAAAATGACCAGAAAAATATTTGGAAAATATTTAAACAAGTTAACCCAACTAAGTCATCAGCTAAAAATTCTGAAATTTACAGCACCGGTATAACTAATGAATGGTATACAGCTTCTGATCCTTTACAGATCGCCACTTTACTTAATACATACTTTAAAAATTTATCTCTAACTCTTACATCAAGTGTTGAAAATGATGCCACACCAAATTTCGAAACCCTCAAATGTATCTAAATGAAAGAATTTCTGTAGAAAGATCCTTTGACATACCATACATTACAACATGCAAAGTGTGTGACTATCTTATCCATCTTCACACTGCAAAAACTACTGGTCTTGATAACTTAGCAGCCAAATTTCTTAAACTTTCTGCACCAATTATTAGTGCTAAAACGAAAAACCGGATATTCGCAAACAAATATTAAACCGCGAATATTCGGTCTAATTTAGTATTCGGTTATTCTTGGAACATGCGTTATCGGTACGAGTCTGCCGAGGACGGAAATCCTGCTATGCCGTCTGCGTATTCTCTTTATCAAAGACAAGTCATGTTTAGAGGACTTCAGTTCAAAATGTCCACAACCATTGCAAACATTTAGAATTTCAATGACCTTTTATTTACATATTTTTAAAAACGTAATTTGGTAAGATTTCCCACAGCCAAGTCGTTTTGTTTGTTATGCGACCGGCTTCAAATCCCAACTTAATTCGTTTCAGTCGATTTTTGGTCTAAATTCTGTGGTATAGCCTCTTTAAGTGGAATTTGAGAGTCATGATCCCAAACAAAGTTTTGGGATGTTATTTAACTTATCTTTATGGGAAATAAAGCCATAACATTACATAGGGTTCTTGCGAAAATTTAAGGGAGGTTTTGTTACATGTTTAAGAGGGTACAATTTTCTACGTGTGCAACAACAGTAACCTTGCATAAAGGCGACGGATATTTGAATACTATTCGAACATGGCTGGCGAATATTCGAATAGTAAAATATGGTATTCGTTTCAGCACTACCAATTATAACTGAATATGTGACAAAAATAATAAACTTGAGCATTTCCACACAACATTTTCCCATGCAATGGAAAGATGCAAAAGTATTTCCTATTAACAAGACTGGAACCAAATCCATGGCTGAGAACTATAGACCTATTTCCATCTTGCCAGCTATATCCAAGATTATATAGAAAGACATGTCCATGATAGTCTACATCAATTCCTGTCATGCAATAATTTACTTCATAATTCACAGGCTGGGTTTAGACCAGGATACTCCACAAAAACTACATTAATTAAATTAACAGAGGAATGGCTTAAAGCCATTGATGACCAACAGCTAGTAGGTGCACTGTACATCGACTTTAAAAAGACCTTTGATCTAGTGGATCATGATATTCTTTTTTCTAAACTTAAATGTTACCATTTTAGTGAAGCATCTAGTAACTGGTTTGCATTATATATGAAAAGT
Organism: Tonicella lineata; assembly: GCA_034781015.1. NCBI lineage: Eukaryota > Metazoa > Mollusca > Polyplacophora > Chitonida > Mopaliidae > Tonicella > Tonicella lineata. The sequence goes on along the minus strand of JAVFBY010227988.1, from coordinate 1,752 downwards.
AGAACAGAATCTGTACAAGTAGGAAGAAAAGTGTCAGATCCACTTGTAACCCTGTATGGGGCACCTCAGGGGTCCATTCTTGGTCCACTATTATTTATAATATATGTCAATGATCTTCTAATTGAACAAGACTCTGATCCCACATGTGCTAGAATAGAAATGTTTGCAGATGACACCACATTAAGTAGCACAGGTAAAAATGTAGAAAACATTCAATTGTCATAACAAACTACTATCAACAAACTTGCACATTGGTGTGAGCAAAATCACATGATTATTCATCCAGCTAAAACATTTAGTATGATAATTTCAAGTGCTCAGAAACTACGTCAACTTCATACACCTGAACTGAAAGTTTTCTTGGGTAATACTTTGCTTAAAAATACAAAAAAAGTGAAGTTATTAGGTGTTGTTATAGACTCTTCCCTTTCATGGAAAGCACACATCGATCTAGTTTTAAAAAAAAAAATTCTTCACTTACAGGGCTGCTTTACAGAAACAGACATCTGTTATCTCCTAAAGCTAAAATACTTTTTTTATACTTCCTACATCCAGCCTCACATTTCGAATATGGTTTATTAATCTGGGGAAATGTCTTCAATATTATATTGATAAAATATACAGGCTACAGAAACGTGCGGCAAGGATTATCCTGAATGCTCATTAGTATACTCCTTCTAAGAGTCAAGACTCTTTTTAAGAAAATTAACTGGCTAACTATATATGAAAAAATAAAAGTTCAGAAAGCAATATATGTACAAAAATCTCCATCAGCATTATAATAGTGTCTAAACTTTTAAGAAAACATCTGACATAACTTAACTGAATTTAAGGTCTGTTGCAAATAATAGCCTACATGTTCCATATTGCAGAACAAAATATCTTAAGAAAAGCCTTAGCTATTCTGGGCCGGTTCTTTGGAACAACTTTCCTAAAGAGATAGAAACAGCAAGTTCTCTCAAATTGTTCCAAAACCATGTTAAAAGTTTCTTGAATAAGAAATGACTGCAAACTTTAAGCAAATTTTAATCTCATTTATGATTGTTGCCAACCATATAACTAGTTTAAATTTCTTATTCCTTATCTTTGGTCAGGAGTTTGTATACCGTAACCATAGGAATACCCTGTTCTTCCAAACAGCACTCTGGCCTGAATATTTCTATATGCCTACATGTACCTTGAAATGTGGAATGCCAGACTCAGGTTTGATTACACAGGTTGAATGTGTGTGGATGTTTTTCTTTTTTCTCTCCATACATTGTACAAGTACATGTATTTACAAAACTCAATGAACATGTTTACCAGGCCTTTCCATGAAAGGAGAATGATCACTCGCCTTGGTCTCAACCAAGTTGAGAATAAGGAGAGTGATAGCTTACTCGCCTGTATTTTAAGTAGTACAAACTCTCCGTAGCTTGCCTAAATCTAAGTGTAGGAGAGTGGTAGATCAGTAACCTATATTTTATTCATCCAGAGACCTGTATACCACCCATTTTCTAAGCATTGAGTACCAAATATCTTTTCAATTCAGGCTAAAGCTTTGGGGGACATGTCAAGCTTTCAGCTTCAAGGTGGGAAACCCTCTTTTACAGAAAAGCATTTTTCTTGGAAATCTGTGTGAATGTGTATCAGGGTTCTCGCCAGTGAAAAAAATGCCAGTTCGATCGAGCAAAGATTGTATTAATGCACTAACAGACGAGGGGGGAGGGGGGGGGGGGGGGGATATTTTAAATCAAGACTTGTAAGAGATGC
>JAVFBY010227877.1:0-10805 GCA_034781015.1 Tonicella lineata | reverse complement strand
AATATTAAAAATAATTCTTACATGCGCTGTTGTATTGCGTTGTTGTCTGAAAAATATATTTTGATGACTTTTACAAGAAAAAATGACAAAAATTATTTATTTATCATCACAACCGGTTTAATAGACTCACTTATAGCAATGATAACAACTACATTTAAAATATAAAAAAACAGCAATATAAAGAAATAAACATTCAAAATTAAGGTATATGTTAGGAAACCAGTATTCTTTTACAAGATGATTTAAAACATGATACATAAGCTGCTAAAAAGACCTATTTCGGGCTCACGATTAAAAACGTTAAAATTGTTTTGTCCTCTATGAGGATAACTGCTATTACATCAATATGTTGTGTATCAATGAAATAAGTGGTGGGGAGCCGCTATCGAATGAATACATTGTTGGGGGCCGCTGTACCTACACCGTGGTGGAGACAATGCATTAAATGAATACGTGGTGGGGAGCCGCTGTATATACAACGTGGTGGGGAGTCGCTCTTACATGAATACGTGGTGGGGAGCCGCTAAGTCTACAACGTGGTGGAGACGATGTATTAGATGAATATGTGGTGCGGAGTTGCTATACCTACAACGTGGTGTGGAACCACTATTACATGAATTTGTTGTGAACAGGGTGTATTACATGAATACGTTGTTGAACAGGATCTTCCAAAAATTTTGAGCAGGGTGTATAAACGAATACGTGGTGGAGAACCGCTATACATCAACGTGGTGGAGAGGGTGTATTTACATTAATGCGTTGTGGACAGCCGCTATATCTACTCCCTCCAACGCAATGAAGAGGGACAACGACTTGACTACGTTGTGAAGGGCGACTCTGTCCAACGTGTTTCACGAGCGGATAATAGATAAGAAGAGCCGGTATTTCTACAACATGATGAAGAGGGGTGGTGAAGATACGTGGTGAAGAGGGGCGCCTATCTCTACAACGTTGTAAAGATGTGCTTTTACATGAATACCTGGTGAAGAGAAACGCCTATCTCTACAACGTGGCGGAGCGGGTGTATTACATGAAAACGTGCCGGAGCGGGTGCGTATCTCTACAACGTGGTGCAGCGGGTCAGAATCACTCTTTGCTGCGGGTGTATAACATGAATACGTGGTGCGCTGAGCATATACCTACAACGGGGTCGGAATTTTTGCCTATCTCTACAACCCAGGGTTATTACACGAAAGACATATGCCTCGAACCACTCCAACTTTACTACTACATGTACTTTTTTCCCCAAAAAACAAACATCTGATTTATACGTTCTTCTGAACAGTTGGAAAGACTTTAGGGACGTGGAATTTTATTGGTGAAAAGGCAGCAAAAAAAGTTGACACAAGCATTTTGTTTTTCCTTCGAGGAACCAGGAAAATATGTTTTTGTTGACATTCATTGGGAGTAAATGCATGTGAATGTAAGAAACAATGAGAAAAAAAGATAGTTCATAAACATCTTTAATAAATTATTTAATAAAGAAAGCCTAAGGAAGTGTCTAAAGCTAAAGATAATTTAGTAAACCCTCGTTTTCTTAATAGGCGCACTCTCCATTGAATACGATTCATAACATTCTGCCGAAGACCTTTTCTCTTCAGGTAACTTTGATTTGCGTATTGTATATGGTTTAGTTTTGGCATTGAGCTTGATGGATGACACGTTTACGTCTACATGCATCTGAAGAAGTGAATTCTATATTCACGGAAGCTTATGCCAGTATTAAAAGTAGTTAATCTTAAAAGTGCCACCATCTTCTTGTCACATTAACATAATTATTGTATTGTTAGATTGTTTTGCTTACAAATAATTCTATAATGCCTGCTTTGTTAGTTTGATGAGTTTTCACACATAAATGCCCTTGTTCGATGATATGTGCACACAACCACTATTCTACAAATATTCGTTCCGGGTTTTGGCAGCAAATCCGAAACGACCGTTTTCAGTTAATAGTTCTCAAGTCTATATTAGTTTAATGAACATATATAATAATAGTTTTATATAATAAAATATATATAATAGCTGTATATACCATATTGGATAAGATTGTAGCTTTTTCGCTTAAAAAACAAATTGGAGTGGGTGGTAGGATTCGTTTGTGCGATTAGAGATACATGTATGAGCATCATGAAGCGGATTAGTTGTTGTGTTCTGTCTACCATGTTTCCTCCAGCCTATTCAACTAGCACTCGGTCCTAGAGCCGAACTTTCCCTGAGCACTAAGTTCAACGTGAAACATTGGATGTTATTTTATTCGTTATTCGTAGGATGTTGTAGGTGAAATAAAGGATGGCTCGGCCACGCATATGGTCTGACAGAGCGTCATATATGTAAAAAAAAACACTCCAGAATGCGATGTCATACACAAAACAAACAATCAACCAATCAACCAGTTAATTCTGGATTTATTAAGAAATGTTCAAATACGCCATAAATTATAAATGATATAGTCAGGAATGTGCTTTGTATGTGAAGCATTCCGTTTTAAAACGTTGAGATTTCACATAACTCTAATTTGTGTGATTGTTTCCAGATGACAATGTTCTTAAGTAAACTAACAGGAGAGTCGATCGGTCTGACAGCCATGGAGATGTTTGTTATTGACAAACCTACGATTTTAACTGTAAGTCCGATAACACTGAATATATTGGTCCAAATGACAACCTATATTTGCGAAAATATTTTATTTAACGAAATAACTCTTGAATCCTCAAAGATATAATCACCAAGAGTAATCAACAGTATAGCATACAAAAATATAAATACAGACGTTGTATTAAGTGATGTGGCATGAAGCAGTTCAGTGATATTTAAGACTACTAGCTAGTGTGCATCAAATAAGTCTTTTTAAATAATTGTAAAACCGTAGTGCACTCACACAGTACATAGCAAAACTTTGTAAACAAAAGTAAAAAAACAACATATTGATACAATAATTAATCTATTTGTGTCTATTATATACTTACAGTATTAGTACAGCGTTGTAAAGTAAAAGCACAACAACCCCTATACAAACTTTATTATATTTCACTTTTATTCAGATTGCAGGAGCTTTACTAACATATTCTGATCATCTCGGTCAGTCCCAGCAACCATCTGAACAGCAAGAAGCTTTCAAGAACTACACCGCTTCGATTGTCCAACAATCATTGCATAAAACGACCATAATATCTACATATGTATTAAAACATCAAATACATATAACACATTAAAAGTCGAAGACATGTTCTAAAAGCATTTCTAATAGTATATATACAATTATAGCGATTGAACACCACGTATGTTACCGACTGTTGATTTAGCCATCAATAAATTATTGTCTTGGTTTGCGTTTTCTGTTTAAATAATACCAGTCTATTCAACCTAGTTAATGCTTTGAAAACAGTTACAATGCAATCAAGGGAACAAGAATCTAAAAACCAACAATATAGGTCTAATGGAGCGAAACGACATCATTAAATACTTCTCAGAATTTCATCGATAATAAACAAAAGAACCACACTGCGCGCATGCGTTTGTGTAACGAGGTGGTATTTGCTGTAAAGCTGGAATCTAGTTTGTAGAGACTGGTGTGCTGGGCTCACTAGTATTGTACGCTTCTTGCAGGCATCCCTATATGTTCGCAACATAATTGTTGTGTCGTTGAAGGTAACAGTCTGTACGTTTCCATACACTGAGAAATTCGTTATATTTTTGTTAAAAACGTGGAACTGTTATTTTTAAGTATCTCTATTAAAATATATTCCTTCATTCGCTTGAATCAATGATTTTGTAAAGAGATTTTTGAGGGAAAAACTTAATAAATTACCAGGACATTACTTTGACGAGAAACTAATGACTCGAATAACTCCCGTATACTCAGTGACCATGGATACACCGACTGAAGAAAAGGAATGCAATTTGAAAAGTTGTGAAATGAAGACCGACATCAACATAAGAAATTGTTTAAATGATGTACCGTTTAAACTCGCTCGTCCATTAGTCATTACAATGAGTCTGTTTGGGTTGTTACATCTCAGTGGAAAGGAAAGGAGATGGGCACCGATTACAAAGATATATTCCACACTTGTTCTTCTGCTCATGTGGGCAATGTTCATTAGATTGTTCACACTGTACGGGTCAGAAGGAATGGGGCCGGTTTTAATTTTTAAAATCACAATACATTCCTGGACGTTTCTGAGCAGTATCGCAGCAACGTCGACGTACATGGCTTGCAGAAATCAGAATACGGTAGTGGAGTTCTTAACAAGGTGGTCCACACTACTGAAAGTGAATCATGGATGTGATCAGAGGTGTGAAGACGTTTCTCTAGAACGTTACATAAAGAAGACCAAGCTGAGCTTTACATCCTGTTTGATCTGCAGTTGGATAGCTATTTTATTCGGCTCTGGCTCATTTGGTTACATTACCTTTAAGACAAATTTAATAGATTTTCTGATAAGTCCTATGGATCCAAATCATCCGCATGCTTTACCCCTGAAATGTTTCTTGTACGTAATATCTATTTACATGTCGGCTTCCTGGGTGTTTACATTATGTCTGTTTTACAATATAGGCTATGTCATTTACGTAGAGTTCAGTAAATTCCATAAGGATTTCCAGAAAGCTGTTCAACCAAACGGAGATATTGCTGTTGTTGGAAAATACCGGCGACGACACCAAGAAATTTGCCTGTTGGTTGAGAACGCTGACGATATCTTGAGTGGATTCAGTGCTGTTGGTATTCTCATGTCCATGGTATACGGGATGCTGGTTCTATACAACATGATCTGGTACCCGAGTCAAGACGGCGATTTGGTGATTTTGTTGGCTAATATATTCTGGTTATTCTCTGGTTTGCTCTATATGTGTGTGATCGCTGTCGGCGGAGGATACCTAAATCACATGGTAAGTCATTAAGCAATTTCTTAGTTTCAATTGAAGCCAAACATCTGATTTACACTTTCCCATGAACAATTGGAAAGACTTGAGTGACGTGGTATTTTAATCGTAAAATGTCAGCTATAATCCAATGTATCTAATAAAGAAAGCTAAAAGGATTATTTGAAGCTAAAGTTGATTTTGTAAACCTTCGTTTTCTTGACAGGCGCACTCTCCATTAAAGACAATTCATAACATCCAGCCGAAGACGTTCTCTACAGAAATCTCTCTACAGGTAACTTCTATCTGATTATTCCCTATTGGTTAGTTTTGGTATTGAGGTTTATGGATTACACATTTACATTTGTTATTGTTTGATTTTCTTACAATTAATTTTATAATTTCTGGTATGCTGGTATAATGCCCTCATTTATTATTATTTTGATAAACCAATCGCTTTAAATTGTAGTTTGTTTGCCTAGACACAATTGGGGTGGTTAGTAGGAGATTTTTGTGCCGTTTGATATAAGTGGCATCAGGAAGCGGATTTGCTGTTTCTGTTCTGCATTCGATGTTTCCTCCACCTATTTGAGTAGCACTCGGTATTAAAGCCGAACTATCCCTGAGCACGACGTTTAACACCAAATAATCACTGAATTTTCATTTATTTGTTATTCGTATGAAGTTGTCGGTGACATCAATTTTGGCTCAGCAACGTATATGAGCTGACAGACCTTAATATAGGTGAAAGACACCTGAGCACGACGTCATACATCAAGCAAACAATCAATCAATCAACCAATCAATTCTGGAACTATCCACATAATGTTTAAATAGGCCTACGCCATCACTTAGAAGTGAACTTTTCTGAAGTTAAGCATTCCGTTTTGAAACGCTCAGATTTCCCATAGCTGTTATTAGTGTGATGGTTTTACAGATGAAGATGTTTTTGAGTAAGTTAACAGGAGAGTCCATTGGTTTGACAGCCATGGGGATGTTTGTTATTGACAAACCTACAATCTTAACGGTAAGTCTTGTGACACATGAAATATTGGACCAAGTGAAAGCAAATTTGTGCGAAAATTTGTGCGAAAATGTTTGCGAAAATGTTTTATTTAACGAAATATCTAAAGACTTGAATCATCAAATATATAATCAACAACAGTAATCAACATGATAGCACAAAACAGCATAGAGCCAGACCTTATAAAGTGAAGTGGCATTAAGGATTCCCATGATAAGTGTGCATCAAATAAGTCTTTTTTTTAATTGTAAAACCGTAGTGGCCTCACGCAATACATAACAAAACGTTCAAAACAAAAAGATAAAAAACATATCGATACAGTAATCGATGCATTTGATCGGATTCATAAATACTTATACAATTATTACATCGTTGTAAAATAAAAGCAAAACCATCCCTATACGGACTTATCTAATTTCCCCTATTTGCTTTCAGATTGCAGGAGCTTTACTAACATATTTCGTTGTCCTCGTTCAGTTCCAACAACCATCTGATCAGCAAGGAGCTTCCACGAACTGCACAGCGTCGATTGTCTTATGATCATGGAAGATAACAACCATAATATCTACACATGTAGTAGAACGTTCAATACATGCTGCATATTAACAGACAAAGAGATGTTAACAAAAACAACAATATCAATTGCATAGAGAAAGAAAGTTTTTATTTTACAAAATTACCGTATTCATGCCACTGCATCTACAATGGTATATACTGGTATGTTGTTCATGACTTTCTTGTTGGTCTCTAACTTTTACAAAACACAAGTACCATAACTTTTCATATCATAGGAATGTTAAACACTCTGTACATTTTTACGATGTAAAGGTCTAGTATGAAGGACCTGTTTGAGCTCGTTACTTAAGCGGATCAATCTGTAACATAAAATCAAATTTTAAAAGAAGTAAATCATTGAAATAATTTTACATAAAGAGTTTTGCAGATACCCTATTGTTCTTTTAACAACCTAAATTAAAATATTATTTCAATGCTAAATATATTGGAAATGTTTAACACTTATATTTGTCTTTTTGGGGTTTGTTTGACTTTTCTTTTTGATGTACGGCTTTGAGTGCTTCTGATTACAATAGATATATGTCATAACATGTATCAATGTTGTTAATGTGGTCAAACCACAGAAATACTGCCGCCAATCAATCAATCAATGACATAGCCGTGAACAATAATTTGAATGGATGCATTTTAAGTATACACTACTATTGAAGAAAAAACCTCTGTCAGCATCTATCAGCGGGTCCAAGCAACTGTTTTCTTTCAAAACACTAAAGACTTTTACTAAAGCCGAAATATAGAATCTTAAACATGTATTATGTATCGCTCTTTGAAGTTGTGATGTTATAATTTTATGTAAAACGTATCACCATGAGCAATAATAGCAATGAAAGGATTCTTAAGTAGACAAAGTCTTCATTTATCTGTTTTCCTTCACAACATTTGTAAAATATATATTAGTATCACATATGTGTTGCATATTAGGTGCAATAATGTTTTTTGGTTTAGCCATTGACCGTTTCATCTATGAGTTAATATTTAGGAATTCATTATGTACACAGTGTATCTATACAAACAAGCTCGGAGCAAATATGATGTTACAAATGGTCCAGTAAATAAATATCTGTATATGCGAATAAATATTACCAAATCAAATAACCGGTAATGACTGATCTCTTCTTCTCTTTGTTTGTGTGTTTCTGTTGTAAATAACGCTCGGCCCAATGAAAACAACGGGAATGCAACCAAGAGAGTCAGATCCAAATCAACAAACTAATGGAGCGAAACATCAACATTAAACAATTCTCTGATTGTCATAAATGGTCACGGACATGATCAAGAATCGCGCATGCGTTTTGACAATAGGATGATACTGATAGCTTTGGCAGTATAAAAACGCCAACAAAGAGATTGATTCATCGCTTCTTCTCTTTGTTTGCGCGTTTTTATTCTGTAAATAGCGCTTACCTATTCAGCTTATTGAAGACAGCGACAACGCAACCCACTATTAAAAGTCAGAACAAACCAGCAATCTACTGGAATCAAACATCAACATTAAACAATTGTCTGATTGTCCTCAATTGTCAAGAACAGATCCAGGAATCTACTGGAGCCAAACATCGCCATTAAACAATTGTCTGATTGTCATCAATTGTCACGAACAGGATCAGGAATCGCGCATGCGTTCTGATAATAGCATGATACTGTTTTGTATTTGACATAGACCTACTGAAGTGCTGCGCTCAGTGGGGTGGTCAGTTCAACACAGTCAGGACATCCAGTTACCCAGTTGGTAATTAATTATGTTCTAGTTATATCAGCTAGCGGAAAAATTAACCGTCACGATTAACAATGGACTACTGAATCTAAATTGCATTGCCATTAACTTTTAAGTACTGTTTAAAACTCAATTATTCAAACAAATAGGCCCTGCTATTTTAATCGCGTATTATTAAAGATACATGGCCACCAAAAATATCAACAAATGCAGATTAATAAGATTTGACGTAGTATTAACGTTTTTTTCGGGAATTAAAACACTATACTTGCTTGATGAAATTCGAACTCAAAGTAAAAAGAGGGCGTGCCCACCGGTATTATTAAAGTCCCATTTTTCGTCACTCGATTCAAAATGTTAAAAAAAAACAGAATTATCACGTTTTGGCGGCAGTAAATGGTGACCATAGAACATCGCTCAGGTAAGGTTTAATCAGATACCAAATATTTGTTAGAAAAATATATGGATTTTGCCTGTCAAACTCACTAGAGTTTGTGGTGGAAATAACTAAAATTGTCTAACTTCTGAATCTTGTGAAGAATAAGTATAGCTCATGTCGTGCTATACATTATTTTGGGCGACCATGTCACTTAAACCACAAAGGCACAAAGTCGGTATTTATTATTATCACACCATTTATATGATAATAATCAATTTGCATCCGATAATTAGAAAGAAAAAAATCGTACTTTGGGAAAACATTAATCACACAAATTCAGACAATTGTTTTGGGGGTTCAGAAACAAGGTTTCATTGCGAAAAATCGTTTTGTCCGAGCTTCTTGAGCTCAATGAACCAATTCTATTGGACTGGGATAGTTGAAAGCCCCCTCCCTTTAGAACATTTCTGGCAAGAATTCCTCTCTGAAGGTGTTTTGATTAAAATTTGTATATGATATGTATGTAATCGTATGTGTTGTTGGTCTAGGGGATTTTATCTACATAATTCCACAAAATCATGGAATGACCATCACTGGAAGCAATCAATATTTATTATCATCTCACAATGTATATGGTAATGATCAATTTGCATCCGATGATTAGAAAAAAAATCCATTTTCGTACTTTGGGAAAACATCAATCACAAATATTCACACAAGTCCTTTTTCCGTTCTGAATCCAGGTTTCATTGCAATAAAATAGCTGAAGTCGTTTTTCCCAGCTTCTTCCATTTCAGAGTGACAAAATCACAAAAGGCCTTGCACAACTTATCCTTAAAGAACATCTTTTCTTTAAGGCTAAGTGGTGCGAGGTCTTTTGTGCTTCTGAAGAACATCACCAAAGAGTGGATTTTCTCCTTATGCAGAGAGAAGAAAAGACAGATTCTTCATAAATGCTTTTAGTCCGGCAGCCAAACGCAGTTTTTGGGTCAAAGCTTGTCTTAGGGTCCATATTTTTTTAGTTTTAGTTGATTGATTATACTTGTCAATAACCCCAGTTAAATGAAAAAGTTTACTGGCTCGTTTTTAGCATCGAGCAATTTGAGATAATTAGCATAAAACAAAATGGCCGCCAAAAAACAATGTTATCATTAATAAACATGTTAAAATTGTCATTTTTCATCGTTAGTCAGTTAATTATTTAAAGTTTACATCAGCCCTTAAATATCAACGTTAAATCATCAATTTATTGTTTGTACAACACACTCATTTACATAAATTCAAGATTGCCGCCAAAAAACTACTTTAATATTAAAACAGATTGCCCTTATTCATTGTCATCGAGCAAATCATTTATTGTTGTATTCAGACCTTTACCTATAAACAAATTAAAACCTTTTTCAGCAACTTATTGTTTGTATAACACACAAATTTCCATAAATTCAAGAAAACCGCCAATTAAACATTGTAATTACATGCACCTCTTGATAAACAGACCTGGACATAGCAATTTTCGGACTTCAGCTCATAACATATGTGTTTCAGCCTCTAAGTATAGCAATTAACTGCAACCACGCCGTTTTTTTTACTGTTTTCTTTTTTCAGTTACCGACTTACTAGCACACTATTTATAATAAAACGAAACGCGGAAATTAAGAATGGTGCTAACTCATTCATTTAATATCCATGTTTCTACTATAAAACTACCATTCAATGTACATACATGTTTATAAACTTTCTGGCACTCTATAGACTCTGTGCTAAATTGCTACAATACAAATCCTGATAAGTTTCATCTGTTCTTACTTTTCAATATTCATATCTTAATTCTAGTTTCTCTGAGTGTATCTTTGGTGGTTGTTGAGGGCTGGCCATTTGTAGCTAGAGCACGAATCTGGTAATCTTGTTGAACGTTAAAGATGAATTTATACAAAACACAATAACAGATTAACATACAAAAATTTACAATGGTTAGGTGAAGAGCTGATCAAAGCTAAGTTTAACTATAAGAAACATGTAAATTAGAAAAAGATTTTTTATTTAATTTTAAACATTTTCCATCATTATTTTACTATTACCAGCTACTCTTTGTTAATAAAACAATAAAACATTTCCCTCCAAAATCGGAATCCCTGGAATCCTCTATATAACATAACATATCTGTCTTTCAAATATAATTTAAATCAGTAACAGTGCATAGAACAATAGCTTTATCCATGCTATGTATATGATAAAATGTTGGATTAAGTTCT
>JAVFBY010227766.1:0-10805 GCA_034781015.1 Tonicella lineata | reverse complement strand
CGAAATTCTCCGATTTGGAAAAGATTTGATATACAGAGACAAATTGGGATGTCCACTATTTTGGCTATCTTAAAATTTATCTCAGTGACATTGAATTTGACCTCCGTAACCTTGAAATTTAGAAATGCTCTGATTTGGACCAAATTCGATATACAGAGACAACTTGGGAAGCAAAACTTTCTGGCTATCTAAATATTTACCCTTTATAACTCTTACGGTCCGAACGCCAGCCGCCCGTTTTGATGCCCGCCGCCCGTTATGACGCCTGCAACAATCGCTATGACGCCCGCCGCCCGTTATGACGCCCGCTGTCCGTTACGATGCGCGCCGCCCGTTATGACGTCCGTAACGCCCGTCATTATGAGAAAATAACCAAGACAAATAATCGTTGACGAAAATTTTATTTTCTCCGTCAATTCGAACAAATCCGGGTCGGAGAGTCACTCAAGCTGTCCTTACATTATAACACATAAGTATTGTTGACTTCCAGGTTGGTAATATCCACACTTCTTGTGATGAACCGCTTGCCTTCAAGGGGTATTCTAAGGGTATAACTTGGTCAAACAGATCTTTCCTAATCCGCACAGTGTTGCGTAGCGCTTCGTCTGGTGGAAGGTCAAAGACTTCTTCTAAATTGCGTTTGGTTTGCATAATTGTTTATGTTTTGGGGTCTTGTTTCAATGCGAGACATTTGCTTTGTAGCTGTATATATGCATTTCCGACGGCTTTTCGTATAGCTGGTACGCTGGCTTCGTAAGGGTTTTATTACATATAACGTTATATGCTATATGTTCTGACTATACATTTTCTAGTCGACTGTGTTGTAGGCCTAAGTATACTTAAGACTCTAGACATCTTGCTATGGACTTGAAGACCGGATATGGTGGCAATTGTAACCCCTATTGAAATAATACAACTGTCTTTCAATAAGACGCACACCTGTCCAACTCTAACACATATTGAAATATTTTTTGTTTCCCTTAAACATGCAAAAAGTCCCTTTAGTCTGTTAGCAGTACTATTATCGCATTAGAAGTCGTAAACGTTATATGTTATAAGCCCAGGTTGTGGAGATAGCGTCTCAAAGCGACTCCGTTGAAGGTATAGCGCCTTGCTCTCACGGGCTCATCACGTATTATAGTATTGGTGCCTCACCGGCCTCGCTCACCCGCTTCACGAGGGTTCACTACGTATAATAGTATTGGCCCCGCACACACCGGACGCACCATGCTGGAGAGATAGTCCCGCGCGCACGAGAGCGCATCACATATCATAATATTGGTCCCGCACGCACCAGAAGGTATAGTCTTTCACTCACCAGAGCGCATCGCATATTCAAGTATAACACCTGCTTGACCTATGCTGGAGAGATAGCCTTGCACGCACGAGAGCGCATCACGTATTTAAGTATTGGCCCCACACGCAACCAGTTTGTAGGTATACACCTTCTCTCACGAGGGCGCACCTCGTAATCAAGTATTTTTCCTTTAGTTAGCGGGCGCATTAAACTGCAGACATAGTGCCGCACGCACGAGAGCGAACGACGTATTATAGTATTAGCTCCTCATACGCCTCGTGCACCAAGAACGTGATTTTTATTTAATTTTTTAATTTTTTTTTTAATTAAATTGTTTTTATAATTCGAATTTATATATATTTTAATTAATTATATGTATAGCGTAGACCATTGTCTCTTCTAGTACCTCACGGTGTACCTGACAGATTGTCTATGGATTCAAGTACGTGTCTCGTACCTCACGTACCTCACGGCGTATATCAATGCGTACCTCACGTAGTACCTCACGTAGAACCTCAAGTACCCCGTTATGACGCCTGCCGCCCGTTATGACGCCCGTCGCCCATTATGACGTCCGTAACGCCCGTCATTATGTAGCCTAGAAAAGAACCAAAGACAAATAAATGTTGACTTAAATTGTATTTTCTCCGTCAATTCGAACAACACCGGGTCGGAGAGTCACCCCTGCTGTCTTGACATAATAACATATAGCGTATTATTAAGTTCTAGGTTGGTTATATTCACACTTCTTGTGATGAACCGCTTGCCTTGGAGGGGTATTCTCAGGGTAGATCATAGCCAAACAGATCTTTCTTCATCCGTACAGCGTTAGGGTAAAAATTTGAATCGATTTTCAGAAAAGTTTTACCTTGCACATTTGCATATGAAAAATAATGATGTGTGTAAGATTCAAAGTGATATGTTGAATAGCAACTGTGCTATGGTCCGACCAAGTTATGTCAGACGCTTAATTTGCATAATTTAGGTAGACATTTGAATACATTCGGGGAAAACTTTACGTTGTACATCTGCATATGGAGAATAATGTTGTGTTAATGTAATAATAACATAATGACACAAAACAATCTGAAACTAAACTTAAATTCGTAAATGGTTTTTAATCCAGTCTTCTACAATATCTGATCACAAACAAGAACTGTGTTGTAAGTAGTAGGTTAAGCTTCCTTTTTGACATTTGACCTCTCGAGGTGATAGCGTTATTATGTACAGTGGTACCTCCTGTACATATTACGTGGAAGTGTGTGTAATGTATGTACATGAGAGGGCATGGGTGAGGTAAATGTGAAACGCGAGAACGTGGGATGTTGACGTCACGTGGGATAGTGACGTCATGTGAACATTTGTACTAAATTTGAAGGATCAATGGTTCCCTCTGTATCGAAGGTATACTTAAAAAAACTGGAAATCTCGTAAAATCTTCTGAGGTGCAGTATTTGGTAAGATTCACGTAATGGTCTCACTCAATGTGCCATTTAGGACCTGTGTACGCAGTTTGATCATCCTACGACTAATGTTTCAGTGTGCATCCAACAACTGGCAAACCTCGTCAAATCTCCTGCTCTGCGGAATTTAATGAGATTAGCGTAAAACCTCACTCACCATGTCAAGAAAGATATGTGTACCAAGATGGAGGGTCCTATGACACATGGTTAAATCTATAACTTATTCGCAAGATTTGTATTTTATTGTTTCTGGTGACACTGAACTTTGATCTCTTGAAACTAGCTGGGTGTCCATGTCATGGCGGCATGTACACCAAGTTTGATGAACTTACAACTAATGGTTCTAAATTGACCAAAACAGTATTACTTCAATAAGAGTTACAATTGTAACCCCTATTGAAGTAGTTTATTTCAATAGCGGTAATTACTTCAATAGGGGCTGCCACATGCGAACTGTCTTGCGAGGTCTAGCCGGGTCAGTGAACATTGTATGATAAGTTGCAAAATGTGCACTTCTCACTCAACCATGTGCGCGACCAAAATAGAGATGATGCAATGTGATGTTCTCAGTCAGGGACGTTCTGTGTAGAAGTGTATGTGTACTAAAGTCTCTATATATCTAGAACATGACCTCGTCATTTGCATAAAAAAGACTAAGCGCGGCTATAAAAGGACGTGTTTGGGCAGCAGTCGGTACTTGTATTACAGACACACGCCTTACATCATCCACCTATCTACCTAATCGAGATTATTTACCCAACCTCTCTGCATGTTTTCCAGCGACCAATGCAGCCAAACCTTCACGGAGAAGGGGAACTTAATCCGACATCGGCAGGAGAGCCACGATCCGACCACGGCCATTATACCTGTAGCGAGTGTTCCTACCGAGCCAAGTGAGCTAGTCATTTAGCCCGGCACCGCCAGACGATGTATGGTCAGGAGAGCCGCGGTCTACCCACGACTCTGCATCTATGCAGCCTCTGCCGGTTTACTACCAAGCAGGCACGCGATTTACCCCAACATCAACGCCTCGTTCACGGGACTACCCCAAGCGGACCCCGCAAAACGCCCAGCATTGGAGCCGACCTACGAGTCATCTCCGCCTAAACAGCGTCGAGAGTCGAGGTGACACAGGAGGGTCGCCAGCGTCCTTTCACTACAGTACGGGGACTACCCAAGCATACCAACTTGCCACAGCCCGTGACTTCACCACGGCCTGGGACACCCTATCAAAGGCCTGATATACCTCACCAAAGGACAGCGTACTGTACGAAACCCTAGCGACAACCTCGCCACCTGAACTTCCACGACCGGTCACCCCACCTCCAGCACTATTACCTGAATTACAATCTCCACAATCAGTCTAGTGCACTGAGTAAAAAAACCCACCACGTTCCACGTTGCCTCTCTTGTGTTTGACACTGACGCCTTTGTCAGGGAGGGGTCGGAGTTGTGTTTTATACGGGTGCAAATCAGTCTTCTGCCGTTGTGTTAGGGGGGACATTAACGAGTGTATTCACCACGACTGGTTTGTATCGGGCTCAGTAGTCGTTTTTATACTTTCCGCATGTAGACGGTCTGGATATGGCCGAGCATGACGTCCGTGCGTAAACGAAGATGGTCCGGTGTGGCTTGTTTGAAATCGATGAGTAAGTAGCCGTGGACGTCCAGTGTGGCGTCGATGAAACTTTCGCCGACAAACTTCACCTGGCCGGGGTACATCTGTTTGACGATGTGGGTGATTTGCAAGGCGTCTCTGGTTTTTTTTTTTAAAGAGAACCAGGTATTGCGCATTCAAAGAGATGGTCCGATGTTCCTTCCCCGGATGGAATAAATTTTGCACAAGGTACACGACGCTTTAGTTTCGGAGGTGAGTCCCTTTAGTAAACAGAGCTGTGAGACGGTCCTCGGCTTAGGCCATGAGACCATCGAACACTGCTAAGGTATTGACACTGTGCTCGAACAGATGCAGGTCGGGGATCCCTTTGTGAAATTCAACTGTCGGCAGGGCCTCGCACAGTGGTTGCCATTGGCCATAACATCACACGATTCGATGAGGTGTGGGGTAGATGAGTGTGCCCGCGTGCTGTACCAAGGCTCGTGTGGAGAACGATTTCACACTTCCCGTGGCTCCAGCGATCAAGGCTGTAAAAGGGTGCTGGGACCGGGCATCTATCACGCGTGTCTTCAGTGTGTCGTGGTGTTGCGTGCAGCGGCGAGGGCGCTTTGTACGATCAGGGGTAGGATATCCACGAAGAAGGCACCTGACCTACCCCTAGGAGGAGTACACCACCACACACAGTAAGCCAAAGCATTTCGTTGTGGTGACAGTGGGAGAACCGCACACGTGTGACGGTGTCTGTGACGTTGTCTGTGGTGTGGTCTGTGACGTGATCTGTAGTGTCAGTAGGCCTACCCGTCGTCGTCTGAACCGTGGTGTGGTCTTTCTGAGTGGTGTGTCGTGTGGTGTTGTCGAGATCCATCTCCTGACTGACGACACTTGCCGATCGGTAGACCTTCTTCAGAGTGAGTCTGTGCTCTATGTCAGTGTCTGACGGACTGTCGGGTGTGGCGCTGTCTCACTCGAAAGTGTTCAGCGCTCCAGTTAGGGAGGCATGCTTTCTCAAACTGTCCTTGCAGTTTACTAATTCGCACTAGATCACCGAGTTGAAACCGGTCTTGGGCCTTCGAGAGACCTGGCTTCGATCCATAGAGACTGTGACTGACAGCTGCTTGGTTTTTCACGGTGACCTGGACGGTGGCTCGACCAACACTTCGGTGATATGCGTTATTGTAGCCGAGGGTCAAGTCCGACACAACATCGATGTAGCGCTGTGTGTTTGTGGCTGTGAAATGCTTGTCCTTTAAACGTACGATTAAAGCGCTAGACCACTGAGGCCTTCGTCCCATGTGTGAAAAAAGAACACTTGACGCTTCGTCCGTTTGTAAGTACAAAGGCTGTCGACCCGACGTGTCAAAGATGTGCTGAAAGGCCGTCACGAGGTGGGGTCCTGTTTTGGTCCGAATCGGTTCCACCCAAGCGTATTTAGAGAAAACATCAATGCAGATCAGTAGGCAGCGGTAGCCGTCGTTGTCTCGGGTCATGCTTTGCATGTCCAACAAATCAGCCTTTAATTGACTGTCAATAGCCCCAACGCTGACGCGGTTGCGTGGAAAGTGAGGTCGGGCTTGTCGATGTAACGTATACGCGGGTTGTCCTTTCAACCAGTGCACGATTTGAGGTTTCGTAGCCTTGATACCCGGATCCCGGACACCGGTCAATAATCCCGACACACCGCTATACGCGGCTCAACTCTGTGGCGTATAGTACAAGGTTCGTAACTTCTTGTGGAGCGTCTTCGTGATGGTCGTCTGCGGAGGTGTACAGGCGGTCCTACCTGCAGGGCGTCGTTATCGTCTGCGTCGTGGCATGCTGGACCCAACATCTGGGTTTATGATTAGGAGACGACCTAGGCTCACAAAGTGATCGTCAATTATAATGTGTACGACTTTTTTTATACCCCTCCACATCTTTTACCGAGGCCACGAGTGGCCCAATGACAAAAAACAAACAAAAACTAGCGATCAAAAATGCTCGTATACCATAAGTTATGTTTCTACAGGAACAGATTTAAAAAATTCGTTGAAAGCAGTAGATATATCCTGTCTATTTGAAGTTTCATTGCCATTTATTGTAAAAGTTTGAGGAAGAGGTTTTTTATTTCTATTTGAGTGCAGCTCGTTGATTGTTTTCCATGTAGATTTTATGTCATTATTGCACTTGTACAACTTATTTTCAAAGTATCGTTTTCTGGAATGTTTGATTAAATTGTTAAGTTTATTTCGAAAAGTTCTATATTTGGTTCGTTTGATATCACAGGTTGATTTGAGCTGTTCACGGTAAAGTTTGTTTTTGTGGTAAATGGAGTTTATAAGTGCAAGTGTAATCCAGGGTTTTCTTATAGTAATCATAATCCTCACAAATTAAAAAGTAAAAATCAGAGATTGCTTAGATGTAGTTTGGTAATCCAAGAATATAAATTTGACATTAGACACATTAACGGTAAAGATAATATCATTGCTGATTGTTTATCACGAATATAGTCAGTTCTACTGGTGTATTTTATACGATTCTCCCACTAAACAATCTCTGTTATATGGACATGTTTATAGCATTGTTTAAAAAATGTGTATTATAAATGTTGTTGCAAAATATTATTGTGGTCACTTTACAAAGACAGTTTTAAGTAGAAACTTTTTTTTCTTAAGGTAAGCGTGTAACATGCATCTACTTTTATTACATTTTGTGGCCACATCAAAGGAAAGCCTTGCTTTGTTTTGATATATTGTATACATTTATCAGATTAGACTTGTTAACACAGCTGACCACTCCCACTACAGGTGTGAATGAGAGTGGGCGTGGTATCATTGATGATTCTAATAATAGATCTTTCTGAAATGTGTAGATTGACACCTCATTTGTTAATAGCTTTGTTCTGCAGATTGTTCTAGATTGACTGAATGTTAAAGATTTATAAACAGATAGAATCTTCTTGAATGTTTGATGTGATGCAATTTATATGGATCTTTCTAGATCGTTTCTAAATAGCATATCTTCAGTGAAAAACTGGATAGTGGAGGAGATTAAGCCTTGCAGTGCTGCAAATACGAGATTCTTCTATTGAAGTGCATTTTACTATAACTTGTTACTCCATCCAGTCCAATTTCATAAATCCATGTTACGTTTCTAACAGTTTATATCTGTTCCTGTTTTACGCCGTTCATCTTTAATACTGTTTTCCTGAGAGGAGGAATTCATATCGACACGGACACTGTGCTTCTCGTGGTACCGTGATTCCTTGTAACGGACTTTCAAAGAACTTTTCTTGTGCTGTCTACACGTCGCTTTTGATAGAGATTGTGTATTGGCTGATACTTACTCCCTAAATCGTGGTTCATCGTATACATGATTTTTGATATACCTAGGGCCAATCTTCACGGATAAAGACATTATTTTGTATACTGGAGTTTTAGTTGACTCTCGTATGAATATTTATTCCCATTTGTAGGTACTACTGTATATATTGTCATTGTATTGCACTTATTACCGTATTTCTATTGTATTAAATATTGATATTGTTATATATGAAATTTTGCTGGTCTTTTATTCTTTCTTTACGGTCAATTTCGTTAATTACAATAATATTGGGAATTGTATCGTAAATTAAACATATTGAAATGAAAGATGCATGTTTCAGTATTAAACATCACTGGGTTTAAATTTATTTAGGTACATTAAGGTATTTATTACATTTAAGTTTTTGTTTTTTTTAAGCTGGGTTTTTAATTTTATTGCGCCCCGCCACTTTAGTGGTCAGGGTATATGCATTTAGAAATGCTTTCGGCCATTATGTCCGTCCAGCCTTTCGTTCATCTCACTCACGTTTGAACACCATAACATTGATATAAATTAATTGATTGACGTTGAACTTAAATTTGCCTGTCATATTTTGAAGGGGCAATTGTAACACGATGTTACATTTGCCCCCGGCCGAGTCAGCTATCTTTATCGAACGCTAAAAGTATTTTCATACGTTTCCAGAATTAAAACTCTTACCTATAAACATGCCTAAAACACAGTGTTTTTCTAAAATAAAGTTCAACCTGGTATCTCTAGAAATTGTACTTGCAGACAAAAAATAAAATGAACCATAACATTTACTTTCCTAGACAAAATGTCATTTTTCGGCTGGTAAACCTATACTTCTGACTGTAAGCTCACCAGACTTTCTTAACTCATATATGATTCACACATACTCTGTGCATACCTTAAGTTTGTGGAACGTTTTAACTAGAGATGAACTCATTTGTTACATTTGCCCCGTCTTACTGTCTCGGGTGTCCCCTACATAGATCTTGAAGTAGGGCGAGTTTAAACATTTGAAAAGTCCATGAAACATGACCCTGATTCCGTCATATGTAGTGCAATACTCGAGGACTACAGTTCAAACAACATGCTGTAGCTACAGATGACTTATCAACATTCGCAATATACTTAACATTAGACACAGATTAAGGTAAACTAAATAGATATTAGCGGAGGTTTGTGTTTGGTGCAATGGTAGGCCTAGATGTTTGCTTGTATGACTTATATCAAAGGTACAGACAAACTGGTGATCTGATCTGAATTAAAAATAGATATTGTGTCATTATGTTCAACATTTTCCACAATTCTTAAGAGAGAAGCGCCTCTAAGGACTTTGTTATAAATGTTGGGAAGGAACATTGCGCATGCTTCCACGTGATATCGAACCCGGAACCACCAGCCAACAGGACCAACACTCAACGATGGCAAATAATCAGCCACAGAGGCCAAGGAAAGAGTGACCAGCATTTTGGCTCGCCAATCTATGGCAACGAAATGCACTGTCTCACAGACAGTTAATTAGCATATTAGCACGATCAAACATCCTTTCACAACTGTTTACGCCCCTCTCCCCACATCCTCTACAACAACAAAAAATAATTTAAAAAACTAGCCTGAATCAGCTCGTAAAGTACAGTAGTAATCATCCGATATAAATTTTATTTCCCCCAGATTTTGGTGGAACGGCCACTTATTCGTCGTTACTATACCAAAGAGTTATTACTACCTAAGTATTCCGAACTACTTTATATTTATAGCACCCCTTGACAGATATAGCTGTTCTAACCATGACAACCCTTCATATCGGACTGACCAATCAGTTGACGTGTGACAAAGGATGTTGGCTAGTTGTAGTGTTTATTTCTCGCAACTGATTGGCCGGTCAGGCGATGCAACGGCTTGTTCATATTGGGCAATGACGAGGTCAGCTCTATGTGCCGTGTGTATTGGTGCATGGCGTCAATGTTTACCAAACGTTGAGGATCCAAATAAGGAGTCTGTCTCAAGGTCGTGATCCCACGCCCAAGGTCATATATTTCCAAAAGTTCTCTGCTGTTCATCCACATCTGTTCCTGGTTTATATTCTTGACTTTTTACGAATTTTTACAAAACTTTACATTATTGTTACACATGCCATAAGATCGTGACCACAAGATCTAGGTCATATATCTCTAAAAGTAGTCTGTTGTTCATCCACATCTGTTCCGGGCTCTATCTTTTGAACTGCCTCAATAAGGCTACATTACCTTGGACTCTTTGTGGCAACCCGTGGTAGTGGACAGTGGCCACCCGTGGTAGTGGACAGTGGCCACCCGTGGTATTGATCACTGATCACCCGTGGTAGTGGTCAGTGGCCCCTTGTGGTAGTGGTCAGTGGCCACCCATGGTAGTGGTCACTGGCCACCCGTGGTAGTGGTCAGTGGCCACCCGTGGTAGTTGTCAGTGGCCACCCGTGGTAGTGGTCACCCGTGGTAGTGGTCAGTGGTCACCCGTGGTAGTGGTCCGTGGCCATCCGTCGTAGCAGTCAGTGGCCACCGGTGGTAGAGTTCAGTGGCCACCTGTGATAGAGGTCAATGGCCACTCGCGGTAGTGGTGAGTGGCCACCCGTGGTAGTGGTCAGTGGCCATCCGTGGTAGTGGTCAGTGGCCAACCGTGGTAGTGTTGAGTGGCCACCCGTAGTAGTGATCAGTGGCCACCCGTGGTACTGGTGAATGGTCACCCGTGGTAGTGGTGAGTGGCCATAGGTGGTAGAGGTCAGTGGCCACCCGTGGTACTGGTCAGTGGCCACCCGTGGTAGTGGTCAGTGGCCACCCGTGTTAGTGGTCAGTGGCCACCAGTGATAGTGGTCAGTGGCCACCTGTTGAAGTGGTCGGTGGCCACCAGTGGTAGTGGTCAGTGGCCACCCGTAGTAGTGGTAATTGGCCACCCGTGGTAGTGGTCAGTGGCCATCCGTGGTAGTGGTCAGTTGCCACCCGTGGTAGTGGTTAGTGGCCACCCGGGGTAGTGGTCAGTGGCCACCCATGCAAGTGGTCAGTGGCCACCCGGGCTCTATCTTTTGAACTGCCTCAATAAGGCTACATTACCTTGGACTCTTTGTGGCAACCCGTGGTAGTGGACA
>JAVFBY010227765.1:0-17571 GCA_034781015.1 Tonicella lineata | reverse complement strand
AGATATATTCTTAATTTTTAAAACTAACCAAAAGAAATGGAAAAAATTCAGTTACATGCACCCACAACCACAAGGTACATTCACAACCAAATTTTGGGTGCACTTGTGCAAGTGTGCAATATGAAATTCGAACCATGAGTAAGCTGCAGCAAGGTACATCGTTTTCACTGCTTAGTTCCACAAAGAAGAGTTTATTTGAAGAAGAAAAAAACTGTACTGTATGCATGGGCACTAAATCTGCATGTTGGGGCTAAATCTGTCTTTATAGATGTTGTAATGTTGGCTACTGATAATCCACCCATAATCGTTGTTTTTAGACATGTATGTGTATACTTGTATATTCGTGTATATTTTTTGCGTGCTACACATCTTGGGCATATAAATACTAGTTGATACTAGTTTTAATACTAAATTGTAAAGTATATAAAGTGTTGATATTAACAAAATTGACCATAAGGTGCATGATTGGCTTTTCTATCATTTCTTCTTGGTAGAAAACTGTGTGACGTCAAGATAACACATGTTTCTAGGTGTCTTTAGATGACAAGTAAAACGAGAAAGCGCGAGAAAAGCCAATCGTGCGCCTTACCCAAAAATGAACAATTTTAGAGGGATAAATAATAATTGACCACAGTAAAAGTGATCTGTACTAAATTCTGGCATGAACTAGTATATTAACAACCAAGGAAACCAATTAAAATGGATGACTTTTTATTAAAGTAATATTCTTATTGTATTATAGTGTCACCTGTAACTGCCCTAGAAAAAGATGTGGAATTACATGTTGACTCCGATAATAATATTCTTTACTAGTTAGGAAGTTTTTTTGCAGAAACCTTGCTTGGTTACTTTGTGTCAAAGCTTGTAATAAGTTGCAGGAAGAGTTGTAGAGGAAAATGTAAATTGGATAATGCTACCTGACAAAGGTGTGGCAAAGATGCTGAGTTACCTGTTGAAAATGATGCTGTGGGCAATGCTTGATAAGAAAGGTAACTTGTTTGCTAATGACGAGTCTAAAAAGAATTGTCTGGCAATGTTGAGGTGTTATATGCATTGGTTTATTTCATTGTCACGTTAACTCACCTGTATAGAGAGATGCTAATTGGATGGTGGTGTGGAAACTACCTAATAAAAGTGTCGCTGCACCTGGGGAAGATGCTGATGGACCTCTCTGATCAGTCTACAATACAGGTCAATAAATGGGCAATGACTAGACGGCTTCTAACATTGTATCAGCTCAATGATCTTGTTTACAATTTTTTCAGACAAATGTTTAATCAAGCGTAGCAAAGGTGTTAACTTGCTCTGTAAAAGATGGATATTTTGCATTGGATATTGTGTAGAAAGAAACACTTGGTAGCGAACCAATAAGCTTTTGTTTGATAAGGATGTACCTGAACAGAATGCTAATAGTCCGGTGTTATAAGCCTGATTCACCTGTAAGATGCCAATTGGATGATGGTGTGAATGGTACCTGACTATGGCATCACTGCACCTGAACAAGATACGGATGGACATGTGTGATCAATCTACAATACAGGTCAAGAGGAGAGGGCTGTGTCACTGGACGGCTTCTGAGCAACTCAATAATCTTGCTTTACTTTGTACATCAAAAAGTTTCATCTTTAAACAGAGCAAGGATAGAGGTTTTAAAGTGAGTCACTTAAAATTTTGATTTATCTGATTGCCACAATCTATCAAAGTTTTGAAGTTTTTTCATAATCAAAACAGTAACTTTGGAAAACAAAACAATCAATGAGTACAAAGCTTTTGGAGCCAGAGAAAATCATTCAAGTTTGATGTAAATACACCCTGATTAAAATATTCTGTTAACCTTTCATTTAACCTACAATACAAATTAAGGAAAAGCTTCTAATTTTAACATATCGAGAAAAATATCTATAATTTTAAAGATCAATTCCAATATCAAGGTCATATATAAATAAGGGCCAATTTATTTTTTAAGCTATACATTTTTTTAAACAGCATTAAAAGGTATTTTTACTTGTAAAAAGCCAAGTTACAGTCTTGGGTTGATCTTTAATACTCATGCGCTATATTAATGACACTCAAATACCTTATTTGGGGGTTACTCTTTCAAATGAACAGTCAATGTAAAAGGTGCAAATTTTAAATTGAATCAGTGGATAATATGTGTCAGGAAGGGACAACTAGACAACTTGGTTACAGACCAAAAAGAATTGCAGAAGTCAGATGTTATAAACCGCAATGTATTTCACTTGTAGAAGAAATGGATGATGATACTGAATAAAGGTGTCACTCAACTTGACAAGAAGTTGATTGACCTGTGTAATTGTGTCTTTCTATAATACAGGTTAAAAAAGGGTCTGTGACTGGACAGATTCTAAGCAACTCAATTATCTTGCTTTTCTTTGTACAGAAAATAGTTTCATCTAACAGAGCAAGGATGGTGGTGTTAACTGGCCCCTAAAAAGACACATATTTTACCTTGGAAATTAAATGAGTGGTTAAAATGTGTTAAAAAATGTTTGTCTAAAAAGAGCACATAATAGAAAATTTAAGAGGATAAAATCATGTGCTATTTTTTTAAATTAAACTGCTACATTTTTTACATTTTAATGTTTGAATTGAGAATGTATCCAGGCACCAGCCGTGTTTCAGTTGGTTACATATTAGACTGCTTATCTCCCATTTACTGTACCGCACAGAATTGAGTCTGCCTGTCAGCCTGGGAAGTAGCCCCTCATAAAGAGGGTAATCCTGACAACATAAACATAAGCATTCAAAGACATGTCACCTGTTCATCACCATAGTTCATGAAGAAAACAAAACAAGTCAAGTATTAGTCTTAGATTGTCTTTTTCAGGTTTTGAAAAGCGCCCAACATATTTTTATTGGCTAGCTTCACTTAATTTTGGCCTGCTTTTTTGCCTTTTGCAGGCATCCATTTCTAAACCTGTAAGACCCCTTGGCAGGGGCTTAGCCAGAAATTAAAAGTATGGTGTCCAAAATTATCATTTTCCATCGTTTGTTAAGTAACTCATGAACTGGGTATCCAATTTTCACAATTTCACACACTCCTTCATGTTAAAGTTTCTTAAAACAGGGTGTCCAAATGAGGCAATTGTTCAATTCAGGATGTTCAAGGGATGGGTGGACACCCCTCTGCCAAACCCCTTGCCGCTTAATAGTTACAGACCAATTTTATAAGTTTTCATAATGATGCACCTAGAATGATCACAATAGTCTGGGACCAGTTGCTAGAAGCGCTATTCAATTTAATCCTGGATAAGATAACATCACTCCAAGATTAGTGATTTAATTTGCTTTATGCAGTAACCATGGTTTTGAGCAACTGGGTTCAGGTGTTCAAGCCTCAGTTCATTTCACCTGTAATAGGCTAAGTGGATGATGTTGTGAATGGTACCTGTAGATAATGGTGTTGCTGCTCCTGAACAAGATGCTGATGGACCTGTTTAATTGTGCCCCTCAACAATGCAGTTTAAAAAAAAGCTGTGACTGGACAGCTCTTAGGAATTCAATGCTCTTGCTTATAAACCAATGATCTTCTGTTTGATGACGATGTACATGTGTACCTGGAAAGAATTCAAGTCATCAGGTGTTCATTTCTCCTTTCATTTCACATGTAAGATGCTAATTGGATGATGGTATGAATAGTGCCTGATAAAGTTATCACTGCACCTGACCAAGATACTGATGGACACCTCACCCCTCTGCTATCAGTTAACAATACAGGTGTGACTGGACGGCTTCATTTCAGCTCAATGATCTTGCTCTTCATTTCACAGACAAAAGTTTATTCTAATAGGACAAGGATGGAGGTGTTAATTTGTCCCTGAAAAAGATTCATATTTTGACTTAGATATAGAACCAATGGGTTTTATGTATATGTAAACCATTTGCTAACAAACCAGGAATCCTTGGTTTGATGATGTGTGTAGGTTTCCATTTATTTCACCTGTAAGATGCTAATTGGATGATGGTATGAATGGGGCCTGATAAATATATCACTGCACCTGAGCAAGATACCGATGGACCTCTTTGCTATCAGTCTGCAACACAGGTCATGAAATGAGCTGTGACTGGCCAGCTTCTTATCAGCTCAATGATCTGGCTCTTCATTTCACAGACAAAAGTTTATTCTAACCAAGCATGGATGGAGGTGCTAATTGGTCATGAAAAAGATGTTGATGGACCTTAGCAATTGTTATCAGACTACAATACCTGACAGGAAATGCTTGTGCCTTTTAGTTCACATATAAAAGTTAAAGATAATTAGTATTATCTGACCATGAAGAAGCTGAGCTGGTACTTAAAAAAGCATTGACATGGCACCAATATCAAGGTGTTCAGTTCATTTTCCTGCCATATTTAAATGGAGATGCTACTGTAAAAGAGTGATGGTACTTGACAAATACATTGATGGGCAGGAAATGATGACAAAATCAGAAGAACTATAAACTGTTAACATCTTTGATTGGCATTTAGAAGAAGGTTGTTGATAATAAAAAACGAACACTCCATTGATTTTCAACTTCTTCATATATTAAAATACCACGTTTCCACCCCCTTTCTAGGATTGTTTGCAAGCACAATTTACATGCATAATCATTCTATTGTAATTTAAATATAAATGTAATTCAAAATTTGTGCTCATTGCTTAGAAACGATCCTAGAAAGGGGGTCGAAAGGTCATATCTTCATATATGAAGAAGTTGAAAATCTATTGAGTGTTTGGGTTTTATTAACTTAATAGTGTTAGTTGTAAACAAATTTGATAGCTTACATGCTACAATTAAAGTCGAATTCACAAAGAACACGTTGTGGGGTTAATGCTAGTGCCACCGCAGTGGGGGGAAAAAAAGAAATCAAGACCTGTTATGTAATACATTTCACTCCCACAGCAGTCACACCTTCCTCTTCTAGTGTGAACTACATTATATAATAAGCAGTGTTCTATTTGGTGCATTCTAAGTAAAGTGTTCTATTTGGTGCATTCTGAGTGCATTGTTCTGTTTTTTACCACACTAGTGTCGCATTCTGAGTTAAGGAAACTTAATCATCGTGTGAGTGAAATAACCTTCAGTCAAACAAACAGTTCCTACTCCTCCAATAATTAACATTTTAGAATCACCAGTTAAAGTATGATTATTTTTGTCCTTTAATATGCTTCTCTTCATCTACTACATGTATGCATCATGAAGGAAAAAAAAAAACACTTAGAGACCTTAATTCCTCTTTTAACAAGCACCATTGTTTGTGTTTTTTGTTGGTACAAGCATCATCTAATGATGTATAGTAAGCTTGTGGTGTAAATATAAGAAAAATTATCAGTTGTTTTAGAACTCTTTTTAAGACCTTTTTTTATGCTGTTGTTTTTTGGAGGAGTAAGAATGCTTTAAAACATATATTTTTTTGTTGAGTTTTCTAAAGGTACATGTAACGTTAACCTCTGGAAAAGCATGCATCCTTTTGCTAGTAACTATATAATTCAAATTAAGTCCTAGGGGATGGGATGGAATTTTGTAAATTTTTTAACTATAAATTTTTGTTTGTACTATATTATGCATTTTTTCAATGCTTTTCATAGGGATTTGACTTTTTTAGGTATAACTACGTGTCTTAAGAAGACAAATATTTTGAAACTTTATGGTAATGTTACTGTTAACAAAAGCTATTGTTATGTACTTTTCTTACATCACATCTTGCCTTTCATAGCTAAAGTGTAATCAGAGTAGAGTTTGAAGATAAAATTGACATCTATTAGGCCAGAGTTTAAGACCCAAGTATCCATTTTCTTCTCTGGTTTGTAACTTAGACTCCTCGTTTTAAATTTCACTGCCTTTGCTAAACTGATAAGGCTACTCAGGAATTATTATAGATGTTTTTTTGCTCCACTGGGGCACAAAATTAAGTAAAAAGCTGAACTGACCTAATGTTGATGTCTGGATAAATCATTTTAGGAATAAACAATATAACAATGAAAATAACTTTATTGGACTTTTTCTTGTCTTTTTTGCTTAACACAAACTTTAAAAGTCCTTTTATGCATTACTCATTTACCATTTAAAAAAAGTTGTTGTCAGTAAAGTATTAAAAAAAAAAAGAGTCTTTGTTATTGGTTAGGGTTTTGTGCACTACTTAAGGTTATTTCGCTCATATGACAGCTTGGAAATTCATCTGAAAGTTATGCTACAAAATAATATTCAAATGTTGATATTATTCAATTTAAATATTAAAGCAGTTAGTTTGCTACAATTCTTATCACTTTTCTCTATTAATATTTGCACAGCTATCATATAAGTGAAGTAACCTTTGTTATTGCACATAACTCCAAGCGAACCTAACCTGTGTGATGTGCATATATTTTTAACGTTTTTTGCTCAATTTTATTTTTCTATTTAGCATTTCAAAATCTGTATTTTCCAAATCAATTTTTCTAAATTTCATTACCATGCTTTGTTAATTTGAACTTTGAATACATTATACTTTGCCATGGGGAATTTTGAAATGTCAATTGTTCAGGTGCTACATCTCGCTCACTGACAGAGATGGCCTACAGACACGCCCTTTTGTTATGCTAATTATTACAAATGGCCAGTTATAGGTTTGTGTGTAGGCGTAGGCACCATTTAATGAAGTGGCCAAGGCGTGATTGTATTGAAATACACCGTCATCGTATCACAATTTACAGATTTCTCCCACATTTAATTATTTTCATATTATTATAATAAGTTTCAAATTACATAACCAAATAAAGATCGATTGTAGCCTATATATTAAAAGATTTTTTTTTTGTGTGACTGAAGCATTTTGTCTGAAGATAATATATAATCATCAAAACCAGGACCTTTTGTTTTTCTTTTTCACAAATGACATCTCATCAATGCCTAAAACCATTTTAACTCTTCACACACATTTATCATATTTTATGGTTTCTGTACAACTTAAATAGTTACGATGTTTATTGTTTTGAGTTATGTTGATACTAAGTATCATAAGGCAAAGACCGACTTAGTATGGATAAGAACTTTTTCCCACAAAATTTCTACCTCATTCCAGAGATCGTTTTCAAGTATAAATGTAACATCAACAAATATTTTTTTTTATAAATGCAGAGAAGAAAATGTGACATGCCTCCACTGGGGATCCACAAAATATATATTTATATAGTAGAGGTGTCAAAACAGTGAGGAGTATTAATACAATAAGTGAGCGGTTTAAGTAATAGGGGATTAGGGACGGCTAGTAGGTTTATTTTAAATCATATTCTTTGGCAGTTTGAAAAAACAAATTATTTAGCGTCATGTATTCTAATCTTGTTGCCAGAATAGTTTCTTCTTTTGGGTGAATAAATAAATCAGACCAAGAGGTGAAACAGCCCACTTTAAAACATTCAGATGTAAATAGAACAGATTTTTTATTTCATGTAACAATATCTTAATTTATTGCTCAGATTTTTAGTGTGTGTTTAATAAATCGATTTCAAGTTGCATATCCGGTCTCTCAGTATTCTTTGCCCTATTTTATGCCAATTAGTTTAGACCACAATGTTTTGTTTGCATTTTGAGGTAGATACAGTGTGAGGGGGAATAAAAAGGTAGGTCATTTTGCTTGAATACTTTGTGATAACGACTCTGTTTCCGGTCTTTTATTAGCTCCCCTAGTTTTAAATTTCCACATTTTATGACCACTGCATCAGATAATAGTAGGTTTTGAAAAGAAGGATTACCTTTAAGTAATGAATCTGTAATTTCTTAAAGGGGGGATGCAGAACTCTTAAGGCCTTTTGAAAGTTAAGGTTTAGGTGCAGCAGTGCATCTTAGAAAAAAGTGTGAATAGATTTTTTCTTTTATTTGTAAAAAAACTGTCCTTAAAGCTTCACTGTGTGTGTGTATGGGCCATTGACTAGTGGGGTTTTGGATGTCTTTTGTCAGGTAAACGAAGAAAATTAAGGGTTGACGATTCATTGCCACTTAATTTGGCCCGTTGCCAAGGCAGGCGAAAAGGGTTGATCTTTATTTGATGAGACTGTATTACCTATCCAGTGACAGGTTGTCTGAACGGGGAAACCCTCACCCCTCCCCAGTCCTGACAGAAAGCATTTTGTTGATACTCTGTACAGGACCAGTCCACAATACCCATACGGCCGCTCTCCACTGTGCAGTTTGCTTGACTGATTTTTCACAATGGCACTGAAATAGATGCTCCGAAAGCTGTGTAACTAATGAGAAAACTTATTCAGCTCCTGTTTGAGACTGAGCCAACCCTACTGTCCCCTAATACCCCCCTCCCCTCCCCCCATATCTACTGTCCACTCTTTCACCAGACTAAATAAAGCCCTCATATCAATTCTGCTTAGGTACGGACCATTGAGTACTGTATCTCCCACCTTCCAAGGTAGTCATTCTCATTCATTCAAAGATGAATCTACAATCTCGAAAGAAAAAGAAAAAAAAAAAGCGAATAAAGTACCAACAAAGAGCAATTTGCCGTTTAAAAAAAAAAGTATACACATGTTTAGGAGTAGTTATTTTAACTAAATTTAGAAATCCACACCAATATTGGCAATGGCTGTTCAGCTTTAAGCAGTTTTCTCTCAAAGGTATCAAATTTAGCCCACAAGCGTGTTATTAAAATCAAACTAAAATTTAATTGGGAGTTGCAAATAAGACCTGTATAAAAATGTATACAAATAAATATGACAAAATTCTCAGCGAGATTATTTTTATACACATAGCCTTAATGGGCAAACATGTCTGTAGTCTAAAATCATCCTCCCCTGCCTAACCCAATTGAGATATATTGCTTAAACCCTTCAAACTACCCCCTCATACATGTACCTTTACCCAAGATGGTAGGTGAATAGGCTTTTCTGGATTATAACAGAGTCATTTGTTTGGTTAGTCTGGTTGACTCAAGTCCCTGTGGCTTGGGAAAATTCTAGCCACCCTCTCGAGCCATTGTCTCCACACGGCAGGTTTTAATAGAAACTGGTGGCGCAAAATTAACAGCAGAGATGCTGTGGTTTCCTGTGTGTTCTCTTTTGTATGTCAAATGTCAAGTACTTGTTGAATCGGCTTGTATATTGGCCCAATCGAATCCATCCAACTTTAACCCAGGACTTCCCGTACCCTTGGTAGCTTTAATTTCAATTGTGATAAAGAAAAATATCTCCAGTAATTCTGATGACCATGGCTGCAGGTTGTTAAAGAACTGTTTGACAATAGTGCTTAAAGCAGGTGATGGTCCACCCAGTGTTTGGAGGTAGCCTCTTTAACAGGTTATTGTTAAAACCCTCATGTTTTTGTTGACGGTCTGAAGAACAAATTGCTTTCTGCATCCGGTTTGTGTGGAAATTAAGTTGTTTGCTACTGGACTCTTTACACTTCATTGAATCCCCATTACAGTCCATGATACCTGTCATTGTTCAAAGTGAGAAATAAAAAACGGCACCGATTGCTTTCCCTATTGATACCTCACCGTTTCCATACATGCTGCAGTGATTATTACAGGCCCCAGTTACCGTCTTATAACTACAAAGCTGTGAGGACAACAATAGATTTAGTACGAACCATTAAACCAACAGAAATCACAAAGTCCTAATAAGCACTTGTTTCTGCCCCTCATTCTACATTTTTTTATCCACAAAGAGAATAATTAGCTTTCAATTTGTTAATGATTTCTTTTCCTTTTTTTCCCACGTTCTCTAAAGATGTAAAGAGAATCCTCTGCTAATTAAATATATATTTTTTGGCTCAGATTTATTTGTAAGTTCCCATAAAATATATTGATTGAATTTAGTCTCTAGAAAAGTGAAAATTTAAATTATGTATGCCAAAAGGTTTTAACTTTAGACATGTGTTTTTGAAATATGTTTTACCAGTGATAAGACTCTTGAGTACGATGTTTAACACCAATCAAACAAACCAGTGATAATTAAGGCTTTACAAATTATTTACTGTCAAATTGACTTACTATGTGTTTTACCATTAATGCTGACTGTGGCATAAAACATTGATCAATCAATCTCTGTTTCATTATGGGCCCATGTTTTATTTCTAGCTGTAAGCCTGTTTTACTTTCAGTTTGCAAACTATTGTACTTAATTTATATAAGTTAAGACGATTTTCCAAAACAGTTTCATCGTGCCTTAATTTATATAAATGACGATTTGCCAAAACAGTTTCACCATGCATTCTCCTGTTTGTCTTTAAATTGTGGTCATTTTATAAAAAAAACTCTTAACAGGAGAGTTTGTTGATTCAATTTTACCCTGGAAAACATGGGTGGCCAGTGGAAGTACTATGAAGCAGTAGATATTTTTCTACTACATCTAATGGAAATTAAGCCCTAAAAGCTACGAAAACTTACTTGTCCTTTTTTTTTTATTGATTTTTTATTGTCCACTGAAGCTATTTTAAAACTTGTTCTCATAAAATCTACTTTAAAATGAAATATGTTAGGAGTCTCAGCCTGGTGAATTTGGGTTAAGAACCTGGAAGAAAAAGACTAGAATCTATAATTCTGCTATGATGTCATAAATTCTCATAATTTCTATATGACATCGCACACATGCAAAAACCTGAAGGCTACATGGGTTCAAGTTGGTACAAATGCATCATAGGTAAACAGCTAAATGATGCATATGTTCTTACCAGTTCATAGTACCAGGGTAATAAAGACAGGCCATAATTTAGTCACAGCAAACCAATAAAAATAAGACCTGCAATTTGCAAAGGTTGAGGAAAAAAATGTGCAGGTTTTTTCAATTTGTCTCTTTTCTAATGGCTTAGAGTTAAATTTAAACAATACAGTGTTTATGAAAAAAAACATTGAAGACTATTGCAGGCAAAAATATGTTTTTTTAGAACCACAAATACACTCTTACGTGTTTTCTCGCTACATTTATTAAATATATGATCATGTATGCTGGGCTTTCTAGGGTTAAAATATGTATAAATTTATGGATATGTTGAATCTAATGATAGTTTGTTGTACATAAGTTTATGATATTAAACTGAAAAGATTTTATGTACAACAGATTGACAACAATTTCAGTAAAAAAAAAGATGTCCTTTTAAAAGAAATCTGTAAAAGATAACACTACTTGAAAGACTTGGTGACCTCATGTTTTGACCCCCGAAGAACATTCTGTATAATTACACTTTCTATTGTCAGGTAGCCCATAGAGGATTGATGCCTGGCTGCTTTCATGAATTCAAAATTACACAGGCTGATTTTGTTTTCTTCAAAAGCGTTCATG
Organism: Tonicella lineata; assembly: GCA_034781015.1. Classification (NCBI taxonomy): domain Eukaryota; kingdom Metazoa; phylum Mollusca; class Polyplacophora; order Chitonida; family Mopaliidae; genus Tonicella; species Tonicella lineata. The sequence continues at coordinate 6,302 of JAVFBY010227765.1, read as the reverse complement.
CGTGAGGCAAGGAACACTGCTATGTCTACTGTGATTCAACTTTTATGATGCAGTGGAATTTTTCTCTGAGTAGTCGAAGATGAACGAATTGCACATCGGATAGCTGCTAGTTTTTGTCGTCCCTGTAAGGGGAAACCAGCCTTTTGTCCACATGGCTGCCTTAATTGTCTGCCCCTGTGTGCGACCTCTTTTATATCCCACAATACCCTCCCTCAAGCTAGAAAAGAGTGGATTATATTTCCGTAAATGAGCCGTATTTCAAACTACGTGATTATTATGGAAGAAATCAGGTGTGTACGAGTTCTTTTCAAATCTACGCGCCTGCGGAAGATTCCGTCCTTTCATACACATCTTTGGCTCTATCTATATATGAACACAGCTCAAGAAGAATAGTCGGCTTGAGAATGAGAATGAGGACCCAGTTTTAATGAATGCTGGGTCATGTTCATTTGACAAGCGCCTGTGATGAAGTGTTTGTTTTCCTCGTGAATTTCTCCGTTAACCTGATCAAACTTAAATAAAACATGAAGAAAAATAAGAGAGAGAGGATCCTTTTGTGTCGCAAGTTTCTTCGTCTTTTTGCGAAAAGCAAATTTAACTTGGTATTATAAACTCACAATAGATGTTAATGTACTTTAGATTGTTAGTGAGATATATAGATTGTATGTAAACATAGTTGTCAAAGCGTGTCGCGTCCAGCACAGGTAAATTTGCTTTACAGGTGTCGGTGTACACAACTTTTTTCCTATGCGCAGTGTAATTTCAGTTTTACAGTGTCTCCCTTTGAAGAACTGGTCTCCTATTAAAATTTCCAGACACGGACAGCTCAACCATGGTGACTAGAGTTGTTCGTGTAAGTCAGAGATCATGTTCAAATCCTTGTTTTTTATCAGGCAATATCCCATTTTATCTGTTAGAATTATTTTGGAGCTTTTGGGAATAGATTCAAGCCAACATGAAATTATACAGTGAAACCTGAATACACGAACCACTGAGTATGTCGACAATTGTAAATACCTGAGTATACATACCAGGAACCGCGGCCCACGTCTGACTTGCAAGGGCTTAGGCTGAGGGGTACACCATACTTTTGATGTCTGGCTAATTCCCTGCTAACTTGTGAACCTAATAGATTATTGTGTCAAATAAATTTTGTGTGCAATTACATCTTAACTAAACCAAGTTACCATTTTGCAGTGAGATGCACTGGTGAAATAACCTTAAGTATATTATAAACCCAACCTAATTCAAAACAGAAAGATGATTTTAACCATTTTCATTACCGTTAATATTGTCATTCTATAATCATGAGAATAAAATGTCTTCAAAAATTACTTTTTCAGTATAAAACATCCATAGCATAACAACCATCACAAATTAATAGGGTCTCATTATTATGGCTTTTTTCACATTCTCTCGCATTACTTGTCATCTTCAGACACCCAGCAACATGTGCTATCTTGACGTCACACAGTTTTCTACGAAGAAAAAATGTAGAGAAGCCAATCGTTTGTTCGATTGGGTTTTAATGCAAAATTTAATGTTAGTTGATGTGCATGTGCAATGGATAAAAAAAAACTCATTCGACATGACTGGCAATAAAGATGAGATCGGATAATCACAGGAAGCACTTTTGACAAATCAGCTTCTTGATACCCCTAAACCAGCATAGAGGTGCACTATTGGTTTTATTATCATCTATTCTTGGTAAAACACCACGTGACATCAAAGATACGTTGACTGGCTGTCAGTAGATGACAAATAACGCAAGAGTGCGTGAGAAGCGCCATAAAGCCAATCGGGCACAGAATTAATCCATATTGACTCGGTAATGCAAGTTATTCAACAATGATAAACCAAAATATTGAATTAATATGAATTTGTTTTTTTTCTTCTGATTTGTTATAACTGTGTCAAATTTGTCAGGGGTGGTCATAAATCACCCAGTTAATAAAGAAATAAAAACAAACCTTTTTAAATTTTAAGGAGTTATTGGTCATTTATAGTTTTTGAAGGTCATTCAGAAGAAGGGTAACTCCTAATTAATGGAAGAGTGATAACTTGTTTGTCCACGTAATATTCAAATTACTTTATTAGGAAAGTGTTTTATAGACTTTACTGTATTTAAAGTTCTCTTCTCCACAGCTGATTTCCTAAAGCATTCTGATTGGTTGATGTCTGTGTATTGAGGTATTAGGTCAGTCTGACATTACTATTGTTTGTGAGGCCACTCCCATTTTATGATTGACAGCTAGCCTGATTAATTTACTATGATAGCTAGATTGTCTCCCTTTGTCTATATATTTCCATGTGTGTAGTAAAGTGAACATGTTATGTTGGTATATTCTTTTGATTATACATTAATAAAATTAAAATATATAACACATGCCTCAAGGAGCATTTCTTATTTTTTTCTAAATTGATTTTTAGGAGGTTAATTACTTCAACTAAAGAAAAGGCATTCAGAATATGTAATAAAATTGTTTAAAAATTAACCCCTCACAAAATAAAAATAAAAACATTTTTTAATTACAGCTATTTGTTTACTGTCCAACCTTTTCTTTCTATCAGAAAAATCATTAACACACTTATGTTTAATCAACAAAAATAATTGATAAAATCAAGAACAAAAAAAATTCTAACAAAGTATTTGGGATCTGTTTTGCCTGACATCAAAGAATACCATAGTACTAGTGCACACGTTTTGATAATTTACTTAAATTGATACAAACATTGCTTAGGCCTATGCCCTGTAACATAATTGCTTAGTTTTGTTTTGAAATACATGTTCTCTATCTCTTAATGGTTGATGAAGGAATGTTGATGAAGACACAATCAGAGCGTACAAAATAATCTTTTAAATTCAGTCCTATCTTCTGGAATTAATTGCAACTTTTTAAATGACTTACATGTAATCACTTCCTTGGTCTAGTTTTTACAGCATATCACTTCTAATTGTTTGTTTAATTGGGATTTACGGAATATGCAGTACAGGGGCAATTTACCATTATGACCGGGTGCCATCCCAATAGCTGGAGGAAACAACCCAAGACGTCACTGGCAATATCCAGGACAAGACAAGGACATGACGAGAACAGGACACCCTAACAAATCAGCTTATTGATGCTGCTTAGCCCTGAGAGCACTAGGAAGCTCCTGCCAACCAACCTCATCACTTATAAAGCTACTTTTGAAGTTTATTTTATATTTTGAGAAAGTATTTCGCACTGGCACAGGGATGCCGGTTATTAACAAGAAGGAATGCTCTAAAGAGACCTGCGGCGACTTAAACCTTTCTCTAGGAGGCCTCTATATACTAGATTTTTAACATTGTCACCACCACCACTTAACATTGTCACCACCACCACCATAACGTCCAGCTCTTATAGACCTGCTAGGCTTCGCCGCAGGTAAAAATGAAAAATGAGCGTTAAATTTTCAATTTTCGTTTCTTCTAATTCATGCCTGTCAATTTTGTCTTCCACTCTTTCAAGAAACTAAAATTAAAAGACATGATCTGTAACAACTAACAGTCAGTGCTTTGAACTTTACTATAGAATGTATAGAAGAATCAAAAATCAAAAACTAACAAGTGTTACACGAACCTTACATTTACAATGTATTACCTGCTGCAAATTGTCTCCTGTCTGGCGATATTTTGAGAACGTCACAATCGCCGATGGCGTTATGGAATTGTGACATCGAAACAAAGAATCGCTTTATACGTTTTAAAAAATAGTGAATATTGATATTGAACTTCTTTATAATTATGACCAAAAGTTGTCTGAATTAAAACGAAACGATTTAGTTAGATTTAAAAGATTCGTTTTTAGTATTAATGTGACTTTTAAAATCGGTACTTGCACCTACAATCATGTTCATTCAAAACGTAGATAGCGTATACGTTTTCCGGAGTTTCCCGATCAAAACGTTATTTACGACCTTTCCCGAATGCGATGTTGTGATTGTTACGTCATCGATGACAATCAACAGTTTGGACGTTTATGTTCAATGTTGGGCGATTGTTGTTGCTTTGTAATCGGGAAGATTCTAGTCGCAATTTGTACATAAGGTATGTTCCATTCACTTGTCACTATATATATTATGTAATATGATACTTCTGGTTACATATATTATGGCCTTATCGGTACGTTAAATACAATTTACCAGATAGGCCTAGTTCAAGATATAAACCTACAGCTCTACGAACATTGTAAATTTTCATTTATATAGTTTGCATTTGGTCTTTCTTTCTTTTGGCAGGAAGGATGCTATTTTTGACGTTGATATCTATGGTGGCTTACACCCTTTTGGACATTAAACCAATAAAGAGGGACGAAGGCGGTAAGTTGGATAAATAATGACAATCGTGTAAAATATTATAACAAAGAGAAAACTAAAACAAATCAAACATTATACAGAGTTAATTATTAGTAATAATGGTAAAAAAAAACTCATAACAAGAAGATATCTATAACTTGTTAGGCCTATAACGATCTAATACTAACTTGTTGTAGTTATTTAGTATAACTTTAGTATAAATATATTCAATATTTAATATATAGATAACATAAGCGTAGACCTACATGATGTCACAAAATAAAAAAGATCCACACGTAAAAGAGACTATAACCATTATATCACAGTGATTTGATCTCACAAAGCAAAATAATTAATGAAGTCAACTATTTCAAGTATTACTATAGCATTCAATTTGATGCCAATCTTGTAACATTTCTAACTTCTTTTAATATTTATAACACATTTTATTTCAGGACAGAGGGATGTTGGTCGAGGGGACAGAGGAGATGTGGCGTCACAAACCACCCAACGTGGAGCTAAACCACCAAATAAACCTAAACGCACATTCGGTGGCATGAGGAGAGGATTCCTCCTGAAAAAATAAATCAACTAAAAAAACTATTAAAAAAAATAAATAAATTAAAAAACAAAATACAAAAGAAAAAAGTGAAAGTTGGTGTGGTTGTGGAGGATATATGCAGGGATAACCATGCAGTATTCAAATCATCAAATATTAACGAGCGATAAAATTCGTATGTTAACTGGAAAACAATTATGTGCATGAGTCATGTTATACATTTCATATATATTTGTTACCAAGTCGAGTATATGATATTGACATCTAAAATACCGGTCCACACTGTATAATGTCTTATTTATGAGCACATTATACTACAGACTTGTGATATTCAACCGTGTGGTATTTAATATACTTATGGATGTTCTTATATAAAATATGCGAGGAAAGAAGTTTTAATATTTATTAAAACTATTTGTACATAATGTACACAGATGGACATTGTTGCCCTACAGCTGTGTTTTTAGTGGCTCGGTTTAACTGATAATTGCTTTTGTTAGTTTTATGAGATTTTATGTTACTTTAATAATGTCTCGTTACAATGGGGTTATATATATTTTTTTAACAACATGCACGCTGTATGTCTATGAGTGATTATATATATATTGATGTATGTCCATGAGTGATTATAATATTGATGTATGTCTATAAGTGATTATATATTGATGTATGTCTATAAGTGATTATATATTGATGTATGTCTATGAGTGATTATATTTCTTTGTAAGTATATTTTCCTCATGATGGTTTGTCAGCAAATAAACATAATACTCAAACTGAATTGTCGAGTACTTCATTTTGGTTGAAACAACCAATGGCTGCTTAGCTTTACGAAACCTGAAAATACCTGCAATATTCCGAATTCAACGTTAAGAGATATACGGTATGGCTATAGCATTTATAGATATGTGATTTTTGTATGTTATGACGTTTGTCTTAAAAGTTTGAATCTAGGCGGAACGGGGCCAATAACTGTTGACAAGACAAATGTGTGACTCAAACCAGTTACCAGATATACATAATGTTATTCGTAGTTCTGTGGATAGTGGTATGTGTGTGACGGCAATCTTTTGCGATATTTCTATACTCCTTTGATAAAGAATATCTGGAAAGGCTGCTCCACAAACTTTACTGCATTGACATTCGCATTGTACGGTTGTATTTGTATTGGATTGGCTCGCTAGTTATCTGAATCACTGACGCCAAGCTAGTTTTATAGAGCGGAAATCGTCAAGATACGAATTTGTGACAGCTGGCGTTCCCCAAGGATCTGTAATACGGCCCGTATTCTTTCATGTAAGTAGTATATAGTACGCACTTCGGGACCTATGTGTTATTATGTATATATCCTTCACGAGATTTCATCCTTCACGGCCTTCCTTATTATGTATATATCCTTCACGAGATTTCCATCCTTCACGAG
>JAVFBY010227654.1:0-10806 GCA_034781015.1 Tonicella lineata | reverse complement strand
TCCACTATAAAAGTACTTGATGTATTCAGTTGAAATTTGTTTTATATAACAGCTGACATATTCAGTTGAAACTGTGCACTATTGTAAAATAATGCAATACAATATAAATGGTATGATATTTGTCAAACAACTTCCAGTGGAGAGGGGAGGGTGTCAGGTTTGCTAACTTTTGCCCTTATTTATGAAATGTATTTGTGATGCATATTGTATCGTCCTTTAAGATAAGATTTGGTCGAGTTCAATCAACAGCCGATCCTTGTCTTATATACATGTCAGCAAGAACACATAAGATATAATATTAAATATTAATATATAATTACAATCTGATTAAAATCAGATCTACATTAGCTCTCCGGTATTATATTGCTGCGATGTTGACCTGAGGATATATCTTGCCAAAATGATGTCCATTGGTCGACCAATCAGAGGGCCGCTTATCAATTAATGGTATGTGTATCAGGGGATTTCCTAGCAAACAAGCATCTATGTTTGCCAAAGATTCCTGCTATCTGGTTTTCCATTGGGCAATTTAAACGGCGATCTGGCTTGAACCCAACACTGGTTGATGTCATTGAACACCGTGTGCTATATGATGTCATCAGATGTACATTTGCGACAATACAATACCGGGAGCTAATAAAGATATATGATTTTAATCAGATTATATATAATTACAACGAGAGCATGTGTTGTACGATGGATGTCGCTCAAGAATGTAAACTTTTTAAACAAGTCCTCATTGCGAGACATACCAAATGGCCTGCAATATGATTATTGCGGCTACAGGCACAAATGTGAAGGTGTTGAGGCATGTATTAATAATACATGCCTCAACACCTTGTCATTTGGGGAGTGTGAATGTATTTTAAAAATACGAACACTCCGGTTACAGGCTTTGAATCTTGTATTTTAAAAACATGCCCCAAAGCATTTACATTTGCGCTGTGTCCATTTATAAAATCCCTTTTTGAGAAAACTGTGTAACAATTAAAAATTCCGGCTGCGTTATGACTTACGTATTACTGCCCGGTATATACTACCCACTTTTTAGAACATTCCTGACAATATTTACTGAGATGTAGTCCATTTAGATATTGTAACATTACCAACAACAACAAGATGCACAAATTGAAAATTCCGTCTCCGTTATAATTTGCCTAATACTATGAGGTATATACTTTCCAATTTCCAGAACATTCCTAGCATTATTGACATAGAAATAGTCCATTTAGTTTCAAAAACAAGAGCAAGAACAAGAAGGAAAAAATGGAAATTGCTGTTCCGTTATGACTTGCGTATTACTGTTAGGTACAAATGTATATACTGTCTAATTTCCAGAACAATCCTAACATTATTGACAGAGAAATAGTCCATTAAGTTAGTGATAAATCAACAAGAACAACAAAATCGCCAACAAGAGAGTGGGTGATTCCTAGACCCCGTTCACCACGGGGTCAAAAGCCGGCATGTGATTTAAAAAATTGTTGTCAACTTTAATCCCACCTAACCATTAAATATTGTTAGGACATGAATGGGCATCTTCATGGTTTGTAATATCTGCATCCATTTTGATATGATATCAATGTAATTTGATATTTTTTTTGATATTTTTTTTATATATTTGATATTGTTACTATTGATTTAATTATTGTCTATTATTACTGTCATTAGTATAGATAATGCTAGTAGTTCTTAGTTAGATATGTGCGTTTCTATGGACTCGAAGGTCAGAAACCTGCTTTGTACTTTTTCAATTATATTTAATTCAAACTTCTGTTTTATATGTATTCTATGTATATTTTATAGGTGAATAAATTAAACTAATCAGACCATGATTATTACTATTTATTTATATACGTTTGAATCTTCGTTTTTGTTAATTGATTTTAATTTGTTTATTCAAATGCCTTCCTACTGTACATTTTAGCTTTTTTAGCTCCTTATCTTCTCTACGGGATGTCTAAGACCAGATTAAACCAGATGTACATTTTTACGGATTATTTGTTCTGCCGTGAATTCTGACAGCGATTTATTTGACATTATAACAAATGCGAATTTGTTCGCCTCAGTTGAAGGTAATTTAAATATTCTCAAGAAAGTTTGTGAAGACAGTCGCGTCCTCTGGAGCAAACATTGAACACGCGGTCAAACCATTCGGAAGGTAGCTCAGCATACAAAGCCTCGCTGCTCTCGGCTTTGGACTGTCCCATTTAAACACTACCTCGGAGAAAAATAATGTTTTCCAGGCACATTTTGTACCTTGCGATATTATGTCTTAGGTCAAAGTAAATTGTCCGGCTCCAGTGTCGCGACGCCGGACAACCTACGCCGGCAGCGTTTAATTTGCAAAGTTTTGCCTTCGTTGTTCCTTCAGGGAAAACTGCCCACGTCTTTCCAAAGAATCATATTTGATGACGTCACACACGCTCGGTAATTCGAGCCACCGGAGCTGTAGTTACGTAAACCTAGAGGGAGTGACGTATGCACTTTTCGTGAAGGAACAAATGTCGACAGGGTTAAAATAATAGATGCATTCGGATGCTACTTTGTTTTGCAATTTTAACACATTAAAAATTTCTTAATGCTGAAAAAGCAATTATATCGCAACAAAGAAATTTTAAAAAGCCGAGACAGAAGGCAAAAAGGGTGGTGTTCTCTGGGCTAATCGGAAGTGAGAGTGATGTGGGTTGTATTGACAAGTCGATGTTGTGTTATTTTATTGGCTCTCCACGTGGAATCGGTTCTATGTACAGAGTAATGCGAAACTGTTGCTGTGGACGATGTAGCGATCAATAAGCGTGTACGATAACTGAGCGAAAACGACCACATGGTCAAAAGTTTGACTCTTACACATCTGTGAATTTCGTACTACATAAAGAATAGAAAGCCGTTTTACCTAAAATCATCAACAAATGCAAAGAATAGTTTACGTCATGATATGTTCCAAGAAGAAGCATTAACGTCACGACGTTCTATGGGAATGTTCAAATCGAAACGCATTGCAGGGGTGAGATGTTTTTTGTCGCTTCCATTTAAAATCAACTATATCATCTATCAAAATGGAAGCCTGACAAGTTGGGGAGCGTGTTATGTTTATTAACCATTTTTTATATATGCATTTACTAAGATTTTAAAACCAATTTAGGATATATAAGATGTACAGAATTCAGGAATGTCACTGTTGCTTTTTTATGTACACCCCTCCGGAATAAAGATGGATCATCGAAATCGAATGCTGTCAAATGTCCTCTTCTGTTGCTTTTCCCATTTCACTATTCAGGGGTGAATGGAGGTTTTTTAAAGGTAGAAAAGGCTAAAAATGTTCAAATTTGGTTTTTTTTTTTATCTAAAATCACTGTTATAACTGCAAATAAAAAGGAATTGTTCACTGTTTTGGGATACGGCTTCGCCATATATCAAATCAATAAAATCACAAAGTTTTCTTATTTAGGGGTAGATGTTTTAGATGTTGAAAGCAGGGGTATTTGTTTAGAATGTTCCTCGGAAGTTGTACTGTACTACATTATCCTTCAGGTCATATATGCTTTACTACGAAACCTAGCTGTATTACTACAGTATAATACAGTGTGCTACACTTTACTACGAAACCAGCTAAATTACTAAATTATGCTACACTTTACAACGAAACGAGCTGTATTACTACAGTATGGTACAATTTACTACGAAACAACCTGTACTACTTCAGTATGCTTCAAATAACTACGAATCCAGCTGCATCACTACAGTATGCTACACTTTACTACAAAACGAGCTGCATTACTACAGTATGTTACACTGTACTACGAATCCAGCCGAATGACTACAGTATGCTACAATTTAATACAAAACGAACTGCATTACTACAGTATACTGCACTTTACTACGAAAACGAGCTGCATTACAACAGAATGCTTTAAATAACTACGAATCCAGCCGCATTACTACAATATGATTCACATTAGAACGAAACGAGCTCCATCACTGCAGTATGCTACACTTTACTACGAAACCGTGCTACATTACTACAGTATGCTACACATTACTACGAATCCAGCTGCATTAAAACATTATGCTACACTTTACTACGAAACCGAACTGCTTGACTACAGTATGCTACACTTTACTACGAATCCAGCTGCATAACTACAGTATAACACAGTATGCTACACTTTACTACAAAAATAGTTGTATTACTACAGTAAGCTACACTTTACTACGAAACGAGCGATATTACTACAGTACGCTACAGTTTACTATGAAGCCGAACTGCATTACTACAGTATGCTGCACTTTACTACGAAACCAAGCGCATTACTACAGTATGCTTCAAATAACTACAAATCCAGCTACATTACTACAGTACGCTAAACTTTACTACGAAAGGAGCTTTATTATAACAGTATGCTACCCTTTACCTCGAAACCGTGCAACATTGCTACAGTATGCTACACTTTACTACGAATCAGGTCGTATTACTACAGTGTAATACACTTTACTGCGAAACGAGCTGCATTACTACACTGTGCTCCGCTTTGCCTAGAAAACGTGCAACATTGCTACAGTATGCTACGCAATACTACGAATCCAGCCGCGTTAATACAGTATGCTACATTTTACCACAAAACCGAAATGCATTAGTATAGTATGTTGCACTTAACTACGAAACGGAGCTGCATTACTACAATACGCTACATTTTATTACGAAATAAGCTGCATTACTACAGTATGCTACACTTTACATCGAAATCGTGCAACATTACTACAGTATGCTACACTTTACTACAAAACGAGCTGTTTTACTATGGTATACTACACTTTGCTACGAAACGAACTGAATTACTACAGTATGCTACAGCTTACAAAGAAACCGAACTGCATTACGACAGTGTGCTACACTATACTACAGAACAAGCTGCATTACTACAGAATGCAACACTTTACTAAAAAACGAACTGCATTACTATAGTATGCTACAATTTACTACGAAACGAGCTGCATTAACACAGTATGCTACACTATACCACGAAACCAAGCTTCATTACTACAGTATGCCACACTTTAGTACGAAACGGGTTGCATTACTACAGTATGCTACACTTTACTACGAATCGAGCTGCATTACTACAGTGTGCTACATTTTACTACGAATCGAACTATATTACTACAGTATGCTACACTTTACTACGAAACCGAACAGAATTAATACAGTATGCTACACTTTACTACGAAACGAGCTGCATTACTACAGTATGCTACACTTTACTACGAAACAGAGTTGCATTACTACAGTATGCTACATTCTACCACAAAACCGAGTTGCATTACAACAGTATGCTGCACTTTACTACGAAACGAGCTTTATTATTACAGTTTGCTACTCTTTGCTTCGAAACAATCTGCATTATTACAGTATGCTACACTTTACTACGAATCGAGCTCTATTACTACAGTATGCTACACTTTACTAGGAAACGAGCTGAATTACTACAGTATGCTACATTTTACTACGAATCTAGCTGCATTAGTACAGTATGCTACTTTACCATGAAACGAGCTGTATTACTACAGTATGCTACACTTTACTACGAATGGAGCTGTATTACTACAGTATGCTACACTTTACTACGAATCGACCTCTATTACTACAGTATGCTACACTTTACTACGAATGGAGCTACATCACTACAGTATACTACACTTTACTACGAAACGTGCTGCATTACTACAGTATGCTACACTTTACTACTAATCCAGATGCATTACTACAGTATGCTACACTTTACTTCAAATCGACCTTTATTACTAGAGTATGCTACATTTTACTACGAATCGAGCAGCATTACTACGGTACACTAAAGTTTACTAAGAAACGAGACGCATTACTACAGTATACTACAAATTACTACGAAACTACAGTATGCTACACTTAACCACGAAAGGAGCTGCAATGCTATAATATGCTTCACTTTACTACGAATCGAGCTTCATTACTACAGAATGCTCCACTTTACTATGAATCTACCTGCATTAATACAATAAACTACACTTAACTACGAAACGAGCTGCTTAACCACAGTTTGCTACAGTTTACTACGAAACGACCTATTACTACAGTATACTACACTTTATTACGAAACCGAACTGCATTACTACAGTATGATACACTTTACTACGAAACGAGCTGTATTACCACAGTATGATACACTTTACTACGAAATGAACTGCATTACTACAGTATGATACACTTTACTTCGAAATGAACTGCATTACTACAGTATGATACACTTTACTACGAAACGAACTGCATTACTACAGTATGATACACTTTACTTCGAAATGAACTGCATTACCACAGTATGATACACTTTACTACGAAATGAACTGCATTACTACAGTATGATACAGTTTAATACGAAGCGGAGCTTCTGTACTACAGTAAACTACTGGTCGTATATACTTTATTATGATTTACTACGGAACACGCTGCTTTACTGAAATATTCAGCATGTCAAATATGCAATTATGCACTTTACTACATAAAAGTAATGCTGTACAACATTATATTATACAAGTCAAATATATTATAAAACGAACTAATGTACTACACCTAATATGTATAACACTGTTTTTTTACAACACGCTGTGTCACCTGTACTTTAGTACTCCAACAATGCACATCCATAATTCGTAAGTATCTTTTTATTTTAATGTTGTGTCCGTGTATTTATATTTCGTAAAATGATGATTTGTATGTACATCTGAAGAAACACGTGAATATGTAAACACCAGATTTTATCCAGACAGCCCTCTTTGTTAGGCGTTATGTTTGATTTGTTATAAAAATTACTTACCTTATTACTTAAAATGTACCTTGATGACATAACACCGACCTCCTTCCCTGTTTTCTCATATTTCATTACGGTAATTACATGCAGCGATCACAGGGGCTGTCTTTTAACCACAGGGTGGAGGATTTGTACTATAGCAACAACAGTTTTGTCACTTTAATTAGGCTACCAAGGTAAATAGATGAATTGATCTATATCAATATACATAAGCTAACACAAGACTGCATGTACATTACTATGATTAGCACTCAAATGGAGATTATTTATGTTGGAAGGGATTGATGAAATCATCAGAATTTTTCAATTTACATGTAAATGATTTACTTGTTTGCGTTTTAGCTTTACTGGATATGTATTGCAAACATTATATAACGTTCAACAATACCACAAAACAAATAATGCTTTAAACATTGCTCCATGACGTGTATCTGATAAAAGCAGGAACGGGGAAATTGTCACATCAAAATATTTGTTTTCGGAAGATTCCTGAGAAACATCATATTGCCTGTTTGACCTCATAGTAGACCTCGTCCGTAATGAAAATATATTATTACAGCTGTTGCCTATTATTTTATAATTCCTCCAAAATGCCGTTTAACTGTGATCAGCAATGGAAACTGATAATTTTGCAGCAAATAAAACAAAATAAGCATACATTTAGAAATATACGCTTATAAATGACAACTTATTGTCATAAACGTACTAGTATTCGTGAATAAGTAAATAGTCTTTTGAAACCAAAATCACAAAGAAGGCCGGACAAATTTTATATGCAGTGTACATGTTTCAAACGATACCGGTTAACCTCTGGTGTATACGAGTCAAAACAGATCAAAAATATGTTATTCTAAACAACGTTTTGCATAAGTAAATATAAAAATGCATTTATTATCTCCATTCTGCCCAAAACAGAGAGCATGCACTATACAAATGCAGCTTTTACTGTCAACTAGATTAAATCACAATAAAGACAGTGTAAGCCCTTTATCCACAGGGAGGAAGATTTGCACAATACAATTGACCGTGTCGTCACCATAATCAAACATAACAAAATTAAATGTTTAAGTCACTTGATCCTTTAATCTTCAAAACACAACAGGACATATTCAACTGACATCTGAAATAAAGATAGAGGATTACAGAATAAACCACCGGGGATTAACTGGTATTAGCAATGGTTCGGTGTCACAACCGGCATGAGTACTTCTAAAACTAATTGAACAATGTGTGAAAATAACTAGCATGAATTATGTTTTGAGTTGAGTGTAACAAACAGCCTGAATAAGTCAAGTGCATATAATAACTCAAGCTAATCAATAATGAAGATTTAAAAAAATAATAATAATATGCCACAGAACGCGTAAAAATAATGAAGACATCAGAATCAGAAATAATAGTACAAAGGAAATCGGCCGTTCAGCCGTATACTTTTATTAAACGAAAAGTAACTAAAGAGTAGACAACAATAAAGTGAACCCAGTTTTTTTAAAAAGTCACGCAGATAATGGCTTGAAACATAATATGAAATAAGTTGTCAAAGAAAAGCAACTACTGTTTTGGAATAGGAGAAAACAGAAGAACGTTATTTCGTCAAGGTAAGCAATAAGGTAAGCACTTTTATAACGAATTAAACATTACACTAAATAAAGAGAGCCATGTGGACAAAATTTCAGGTGTTTAAATATTCACTATGTTTCAAATGCACATTTAAAGAAACATTTTGCGACATAGAAAATTATTGAAAATTATACCTGCCTTTCATTCTAATTGTCACGTATTGAAAGTGACTAAGATATTGTTGTATTATAAAACAGGGTTTATGTATATATAAGCATATAGTCAATCTTTCGATGTTGTTTTGATGACTTAATCTTGCGAATGGTATCGCAAGTAAATGACTAAATATATTATGGTAGACTAAATAAATGTATGATGTGCAGTTTGTTTACTTTCTTGTCTCCGAGTTAGGCGGACCGCCATGGTAGATTCCCTGTGAGGACCAGTCCTCTACAAAAATCTGGCTAATGAATGTCCAAAACGGGCCAACCACACATCATCTATAGAGTGATGTGACGGCTTGTAGACGATAGAAGCCAAGCGTTGATAAGTATCTCAGTGTCCTTTACTCTTATACAGTGATGTCGAAGTCGGGGACAGGAGAACGTTCGTTTGAAGAATCATTTAATATTGACATTTTGTAATGGTCCGTCACCACGGTTATAGTTTGAGGGCGTAACCTTATAATACCACATTTTGTGTAGAAGCTGCAGCTTATTATATATTTTTTTTAAAGTAAATGTAACGTAACTTGTTTTGTTCTTTTTGTTTTACGGAATGGTTACATTTTGAGGGCGTAACCTAAAATCCCTCCTTTGTGTAAAAAAGTTTATCTTATACTATTTCATTTGTTGTTCATTCATTAATCGGTAGAGTTCCGTGACATAACATTCTATTCCCAAGCGCGTCGCGCGCTTAAATCGTGACAATGGGGCTTGTCCGGGAAATTGTCTGTGTTAAATCTCTTCCGACAAATGAATATAATAAAAAGTAACATTTGTATTTATGTATTACGTACTTCCAGTGTAATAACTTAATTTCCATTGATATGCTTGCAGAGCCACGCCCATCGCGTGATCCTTTTACACCAGGGGTATGTTCTGATGGATAACTTGGAGAGCAGGTTGTTAAGTAGAATATGGTTTGATCAATTTGCTCGCGGTATTCAAATTTAGACTGCATTTGTTGTCGTGATAGTTTACATTTAATAATAGTAAACGAGGAATCTTCGGATTTGGCTTGCCTTCTCAATGTAGGGGTAGGGATAGCGTGATATTTATATCGCTAGGTACGGGTTGTGTTATATAATTATATAGCAAGTGTTAAGATTTCGGATACGCTCTTTAGCAATGGACGAACACAAGCAGTACTTTGAAATTGGCAAACAAATGGGACTAGTTGACGCAACTTTACGCGACTACACTCAAAAAGTACTTTGCTAAATATAACAAAGTAGGTAACAAAGTACTTCGTTCTATGTTTAGCGACGAAGTACTTTGTTACTCGACAATTATTAAAGTCTGCTATGTTAAACCGTTTAACAAAATAGTATGTTAAGTCAACATAATGCTTTGTTAAGGCAAAGTAACAAAGTAAAGCGTTAAATTAACAAATTACTATGCTACATCCATTAACAAAGAAGAATGTTAAGTCAACATATTACTTTGTTAAGTCAAAGTAAAGTGTTAAATCAACAAAGTATTCTGGCACATCCATTAACAAAGTAGAATGTTGAATTAACAAACTACGCTGTTACACCCATTAACAAAGTAGAATGTTAAATCAACATAGTACTATGTTAAACCCATTAACAAAGTAGATGATGAATCAACATAGTACTCTGTTACATCCCTTAAAGTAGAATGTTAAATCAACAAATTACACTGTTAAAAGAGCTTGGTCGAAACGACCCCCACAACATTGAAGCCGTTGACCAAAAAACACTTGGTACAGACGTGACCGACCAAACATTTCTTGGTCAATCCGACAAAAAATTCCTTTTTGGTCTTTTCATGGTCAAAATGGCTAAACAATCTCTGGTCGGGCAAAATGACCAAAAATAGTTTCGTTTTTCCTGATCAAATGACTAGGCAATCTTTGGTAGGACAAAAGTTCAGTAAAATCATTACATATGGAAGTTTTTTGGGGTTGATTTTTTACTTCATGCAAATATATATAATGTTAATTAGTAAATAAAAGCACAGTTGATTTGATGCAGGCTAATTATATTTAAACTGAAAAAAATACAGGTATTGTCACAGTTAAATAATGCATGGTTATAGTATGATCATCATCACATTACAAAGCCACTTTTCAAAGGGCAGCTCGAAAGTCAAAAATAGAGAGTAAACCGAAAGCAGAGTCAGTGAAATTACATGTAACGAATGCATTTCTGGAATAT
>JAVFBY010227543.1:0-10806 GCA_034781015.1 Tonicella lineata | reverse complement strand
GTATTAAACGCGACAATATTGCTAACAAAATTTAACAATAACATTTCTCTCATATTTAGCATGACAATGTGGCTAACTCCATATACCTGTGTTATTTTATTCGTATTTTTCATGACACTGTTGCTATTTAAATATACTGTTCCGATTTGTTCCGATTTTCCTCCGACAGTGTTGCTAAGTAAATATATCAATATCATTTGGTTCGTGCTTAGCTTAATACTATTCCAGTGGAATATTTTTCGTATTTACCATGACAAGGTTATTAACTGTATATACAAATGGTATTTGTCTCGTATTTAGCTGGACAATTTTACTAACTAAATATACCATGGAATTTGTTTTGTATCTAACGTAACAATGTTGCTAACTAAATTCACCATAGAATTTGTTTCGTGCTTAGCATGATGATGTTGCTAATTAAATATACCAATGAAATGTTTTTCGTGTTTATCGCGAAAGTGCTACTCATTGTATATACCATTGGAATTTGTTTCTTATTTAGCGTGACAATACTTCTTACTATTTATATATCTGTTGAATTTGGGTAGTGTTTATCGTGACATTGTTGTCGGTTTGTATTTCCCGTGATTCTTTTGCTTCCAAAACATATACCAGTGTAATTTGTTTCTTAATAATCGCGACAATGCTGTTAACCAAATATCCCAATGGAATTTGTTTCGTATTTAGCTTGACAATGTTGCTACCTAAATATATACCAGAGCAATTTGTTTCTTATTTATCGTGTAAATGCCAAATATACCAGTGGAGACTGCATCATATTTACAGTTATAATGCTGCTTACTAAATACACCAGTGGAATTTGTTTCGTATTATACTATTGTTAATGAAAAATGCGCTTGGAATTTGCATCATATTTAGTATGACAATGCTGCTAAATAATTATACCAGTGCAATTTGTTTCGTTGTAACTATAACGATGTTAATGAAATATACGTCGGGAATTTTTATCGACTTCAGTATGACATTGTTGCTAACTAAATATACTATAGGTTGTTTGGTGCGTAATTAGTGTACATCCCTTTGGGATGTAGGGTGACGATAGAGTTTAGGCAGTAATACGGTCTTTCATTGGTTATCTCGTGGAACAAACAAGTGGAGTGATGTTAACTGGAGGCGACCAATCGCATCAAGCGATATGAGTCCTTGTCTTGGTATCAACCAATCACAAGTGCTATCCTCTAAAATGTTTCCACTGATGTCAGAGTTCAGGTGACGTTGTTGGTTTGTTATCAGCGGGAGTTTCTAACACTTTATGGTATATAAGGAGTGAATTCCTCGTGTCACTAGCAGACTTTTATCACTGACCATATAGTATATACAGGAACTTCATCTCTACATACTGGTAAGTCCTCTTTTCCCTACATGTGGAATATTTTTAAAAAAACTATAAGCAACATTTTATTGACCAAAGGCCTGGATGTGGATGTAATCTATTGCTAAACCTGTATGCTACAGTTTCATTTTAATAGTATATCTCGTACACGTTGCATCTAAATTAGCTTTTTTCATGCTTTTGTTTTAACTCCGATCTGTTATAGCTTGTATACGGTTCCATTGGGGACGTTTGATACAATAAGATTGAATTGCATAGCATATTAAACAGCTTAACATTTATCTTCATCTGTAGCTCCTGTCTGGAATTTAATTTAGTTATTTCGTATTCTCTCATTATTTTAGACCTAAACTGTTAGCGTTAAAATTCTGGCGTCTCAGGCTAGCTATATTAATCTGTCTCAGTTTTGACACTATAGCTAAATAATATAATTATTAAAACATTTAATTTTAACGATACTATATTACATTTTTCTAAGAAGGCCTACGTACTATTTTTTAGTCAACCGAAGATGCAAGTTGTTAACCTACAAGCTTTAATGTTATAACATGTGCGTGAGAACGTTCGCAAACTACAATTTGATATGTTACCTCAGCTAATAAACCATCCACACAATCTTGTGTTGTAATAAGTGTCTAATTTGATAAAAGCGTTTCGAAAAAATGATTTAAAGAAAGCCTTCATTTTCTCTTCTATATTGATGTTTCATGAATCGTTATATAGTTGTATTCCGGGAAATTTAATTGCTCATTTTGCCTCCAAACCTTATGAATTAAGCAATGAAAACAATAATCGATAAGCAAAAAGAAATACAAATTATCTAACTTTCAATGTATTCTACTCAAACAATAACTTATACTGTTCCTTCTAGAAATCATGAGTGCTGAAAACAATAACCGATCAGCAAAAAGAAATAATAGTTTGGGACAAACAAATTATCTAACTTTTGTTATGGATTATACTTATACGGTCAACTAAATTGTAATAATTTCGTATTTCCTTCTAGAAATCATGAACGGTAAATTGGTATGTCTCTTGGCCGTGTTTTGTGCCGTCCTCTTTGTAGACACTGAGGCTTTAAGACTCCGAATCCGGGGTCGACGAATCTGGAGGAGAATCAAGAAGCCGGTGTGTCGTGCTGCCTGTACCTACACGTGTACGGCGGTCACCGTAGGTTCAGCGGCTCCTGTCTGTGGTCTGGGATGCCGGGAAGCCTGTAACAGAAAGAAAAGAACAGTCGACCAGGTGAGAAGGGGCTGATTTATCAGTTATAATTCTGAAAAACAATACGTTTTTTTTTAAAACTCAAATAGCGTTATAGCATGATGGTTTTATTAAATAAGAACTAAAATATTGCAACGCATCTTTATTGTTAGATGGAAGAGGGCATTCGATCCCCAAAAAATGGGCATTTAGTCAGAGAAATTTAGGGCATGTGCAAATTCAGTTATACTTTCATATCAATTTGCATTTGTGTATGCTATGTTAAATAATGTGGTGAATAAAACGAACTGAAATGTATGCCATCTATTTAATGACAGTTGCAGAGTGAAGTTAAAGATGGCCAGGCTATCATACCACTACCTCGACAATTTGATCTCTACGACATAAACAAAGATAGCGTCATTCAAGTGGAAGAATTCGCAGAGGTTCTTTCTTTAGAATCTGTCCGTGATGACGTCATCAAGGCTTTCTCTCTCGTCGATGTCGATGGTAAGGTTTATCTCTATACAGAAATAACAGTTAAATAAATACATATCAACTCATTTATTCCGTACCTCATTTTATAACCTTTAAAGTACCATCGGTACCATCTCACTGAAACGTACTTCTTCCCATTCGAGGAAGCCCCTTTTACGAAAAAAACTTTTTCCTTCGAAAACTGTGTGAATGTGAAGTATGTGTTCGATTTTCGGTGGAGACATGCAAATATATATTTCCCCTCAGATATGCATCTAGTATAGGAAAGGGCTTTAACTTGTTACAAGTTTGTCAATAGATTTATTTTTGATTATTTTCAGATGACGGCGTGTTAAGTGAAGTAGAGTTTGAAGAGGCACCGTGGGTGTTTGAGGAAGGTAGGCCTAAATCAACCTGAGTAAACATCGAGTGTGAACTGTAACTAATTATAAACCCACATACAACTTTTGCAATATTACCATTTTACACAAGTATATTGCCACAAATTCAGACAAATTCGTTTGAAACTCATTTAATGGTATACGAAAAAGAAATACTGTGTTCTAGATTTGTTCATTTTGAAGTGTAGAATGGGGAGACTCGTAAATGCTGGAAAGGGAGATACTATTGGACCGACTTCGCGTCATGCATTCGAAAGTGACGCAATTTCATAACGCCACGGACGTTTTGCCTCTGTGACGTCATACATATGAGTCACATTCGAAGGCATGACGTGAAGTCGGTCCCATATTATCTCCTTTTCCAGCATTTACGAGTCCCCCCATTGGAGGGGTATAGCGTCATTCAAATAATCAAATATTGTATTCATTGAATGTCTCTCTCGGGGTTATCATTTACGTGTTGCTTTTTTCTGTTTTAGATGAAGATGTGGATACCAAAGACTTATTAGACGAGTAGATCATCCGGGGAAGCCGTCTCAATATGAATAACAAACATTACATCATTATCACTAACACATTTATTTATTTGTATTGCTGGAATATAGGCCTATATTTGTTTGAACCGAAAAGTATTTTGCTACACCTTTATTACTTGGCATAGCAGTTTTGCGATTTTTTACATCAATGTGATATAATGTATTCATTGACTATTCGTGTTTCTGTGATTTAAATAACTTCACGTTTGGTTATGTCAGCGTCTATATTGTATATTGTAAACATTTTTATGTGACTGATAATAAAATGTAACATTTATAAATTCAACCTGATAATTTGTCATTTTGTTTAAGCTTTGTTTATACGTAGCATATTTCAAACACTTTCACCGATTGTAGTGCTATCTAACAAATAGTCTCGTGAAGGTCTGTTGTGTGTATATTTTGGATATTACAAGTTATACCCTTTCACTGGTTGGGTACACTGTAAAAAAATATTTAAACACTTTATAAACACTTTTTGTCCCCACTTTTAAAACACTTTTCTCAGTAAAAAAACGCTTTTTAAAGTACATCCCAAGCTTTAGTGTTTCAAATCAAAACACTTTATAAACACTTTTTGTCCCTAAAGCACTTTTGGTCCCTATTTTTAAAACAGTTAATTGTCTGAATAAAAACACATTAATGTTTCAAAATAAAGCACTTAGTGTAAACTAAACACTTAAGTGTTTAATGGACAAAAGGTGTTTATAAAGTGTTTTAATTTGAAACATTGAAGTTTTTTTATTCAGACAATTAACTGTCTTAAAAGTAGGGACAAAAAGTTGCGACATTTTGCAACGAGGCGACATTTTGCGGCTTAACATGGCCGAGCTCATGTCATCCATATAACCATTAATACATTTACATTTTTTTAGTTCAGAATGGTGTTGACTTTATGTGTACATTGACAGTATATATACATTGTATCTCTGAGTAGTATATTTCAAGCAGAATGAGGCCTATGCGTTATATGTAATAGGCCCAGGTTGTAGAGATAGGAGACGAAAATCACCTCGGTCGTTGAGAGTGCACTCTCCAAAGGGGAGATAACTCATTTACTCCATAAATACGTTAACTAGGAACCGCGCGGGCCATACGGCGCCGAGCGTTGTATTACATGAATAGTAGTGCGTGGGCGCGCATGTGTCTTAAACAGTACTAGGCGCCGCACGTCCATACGGACCCGCACGTTGTATTACATAAATCATAGTGAACAGCCTGCTCACTAGTTAAACAGTATTGGCCCCTCACGCACGTTGTAAGTATAGGGAAAATTGTCATCGTATTATAGTATATCACCCTTTACGTACGTTGTGGGTATAGGTGGAATTGGTCAACGTAATCAAGTACAACACCGTCGCAATGTGTCTCAATGTATGTGGGTTGATTGGTATGCAAGCGAAAAGTGCATCTGTCCTAGTTGACCTAGTTTTGCGACTTTTGTTGCCAACTTAGCCAGCTCGGCGAACAAATCTTGCAATATAAGCCTGGCTAGAGGCGCGACAGTTGTTTCGGAATCTGGCTAGGCCAGATGCAGTGATGCAGTGTCTCTGCCGACACAGCTGACAATGACGTGGTCGTTCCATCATTTGTATACCTTGAAAAAACGACCTAGAGATTATATCATTTGCATAAAAACTGGTTTCTACCGGTTTGACCGAGGGCGACTATAGAAGGCCTTGTTTGGCCGACAGTCGGCCCTTGTCTTACACACACGCCTTACCGCATATCTATCTACCTACCTACTCGAGCTTATTTACTAACCTTTCAGCATGTTTTCCTGCGACCAATGCAGCCAAACCTTCACGGAGAAGAGGAATTTAATCAGACATCAGCGGGAGGGCCACGACCAAACCACGACCACCTATACCCGTAGCGCCTGCCCCTACCAGTCCAAGCGAGCCAGAGATTTAGCCCGGCACCGCCAGCGGACCCATCGACAGGAGAGCTACGATATATCTATACAGTCTGTGCCCGTATAACACCAAGCGGGCGCGCGATTTACTTCGGCATCAACGCTTTGCTCACGAGGCTACCCCAGCGGACCCCGTGAAGCACACAGCATTGGAGCCAACCTACGAGCCATCTCCGGCTAAACAGTGACGCGTCGAGGTGACGCAAGAGGGCGGCCAGCGCCCCCTCACTACAGTACGGGAACCACCCCAGCCTCCCAACCTACCACGGACCGTGACTTCACCACGGACAGCGATACCTGCCAAAGGCCAGCGATACCTCACCAAAGGCCAGCGATACCCGACCAAAGCCCAGCGACAGCCTCACCACCTGAACTTCCACGACCGATCACCCCACCACCAGCACCTATAGGACCACCGGTATCACCGTCACCACCACGACCAGCCACAACTCCAACGGACTCTACAAAGACAATCTATGTTTTTCCGATGTCTAGCTATCCATCTTGACAAAGCCAAACCAAGGGACTGTGAAAAGCCAGCCCGGGCATATTTCCTCAAGTACCTGGCACACCGAGAGATGGAGGCTAAACATTTCCGAGGAGTCACCATTACACAACTCGACGCTGTAGAAAAGCTATACACTGTCAATAGTGCAGTGTATGAGTTGACACTCGTGGAGGAGGAGGGTAAGACCTTCCACCGAGCCTTCTGTCGCCGTCGATCTTTGGGGATGTACACCACCACCATTATTTTAAATTTTGTATGATCGTCATTTCAGCTACGTTTTTGACCAGGGTCTCTACGCCCACCAGTACCATTGCCAGCAGTGAGCGCCCCTACGACCGATCCCATGATTTACAACGCCACGAAAAAAATATGCAACGTCACAGCCAGGAAAGTCTATCCGGGTGGGGTGTACCACAATGCACCGACTATCATGGACGCGCTCAGCGAGGCCGTCATCCCTATTGCACCGGTCCTGTATTTCCCATACCGGGCTTGTTTCGATTTCGAGGCCTACCTTGAACCTTTGGAAGATACGAACAACTCTAGTCAGACGCAATGGCTCGATCGACACATCCCCATGACTCCATGGGCGTCAGTGTGAACCCCAATGTTAAGTATCGAGCGGTGATCCCTACGACTTGATCGCGACCATCCCGGGGTATTTAGACACCATCAGTGATGCCAGCTACAAATTCATGTGTGAGCGATTTGCCGATGTCATTACTACTTTAGACGAACGCATTCCAGCCGTGGTACCTGGAGAGCCTAAAGCCAAACACCCACCCTACGCGCAAGTCTTAAAGAAGAAGTTATGCAAATATTTGAGACCTCCCCGTCCTGGGCTTTAACTCTGGTAAATGCGACTTCAACATGGTGAAGCGCTGCATCTACCCCCACCTAGCCCATCAACACTCACTCCAGTAAATCATAAAGAAACAGCAAGCCCACATGGCTGTGGGGACAGAGACCCTCCTATTTCTGGATATTTGTAACTACCTGACC
This sequence comes from Tonicella lineata, assembly GCA_034781015.1. Lineage (NCBI taxonomy): Eukaryota > Metazoa > Mollusca > Polyplacophora > Chitonida > Mopaliidae > Tonicella > Tonicella lineata. The sequence continues at coordinate 3,410 of JAVFBY010227543.1, read as the reverse complement.
CCTGGTTTCAGCTACGACAAGTGGATCAAGGCGTATGATTGTAGTCTTGTCAAGGGTGCCTTCTGCTACACCTATGTGGACAGTTTTAGCGTGACTCAGCGAGACGGCTCTACCTCCACGCTCGGCCTTCCACAACACCTTAAAAGGCACCGAGGTGTTCCACGACGACTACACAGCCCCCCTAGCAGGTGTGGGTGCGAGAGAGGATGACGACACTCAAAGACTTCCTCGTGTGGTACAACAATCTCAACGTCGAATCCTTCATGGAAGCAGCGGAAAAAATGGCGGCCTTCTACCATGGCTTGGGGGTGGACGTCTTCAAGCAATGTATCAGCATTCCCGGTTTGACTCTACGCTACCTTTTTTTAAGATCTACCGGATTACTTTACACTGAGAGAGCAGCGGGATGCTGACATGTATAGCTGTTGCAGGGGGAATATCGTGGGTGGTCCCTTCATTATCTTCAATCGACATCACAAAAAGGATGTGACCAAGATTCGTGGTGGGAGTAAGACGTGTCAAAAGATCGTGGGTTTTGATGCCAACGCCTTTTATCTCTTCTGCCTAGCCTCGGAGAAGCCCTCTGGCCATTACGCCCGCTGGTTACCAGCCCCCACCAACGGTAGTGTGTGTACACTTCAACGTCCCATCACTCACATCGCAGGCCAGTGGTTAGCGTGGGAAGCCCACTCCCGAGGTATAGCCATTCGACACCAAGCCAACAATACGGAGGCACGTGTGGGGGATCGTCGCTTACCAGCAGATGGCTTTGCAATGTTGGGAGGTCGACCCACGGTCTTTCAATTTAACGGTTGTTACTGGCACGGTCATGGAGTACCTACGCACAAGACCAGCATAATACCAGGGTCGGCCAATCAGCACAAGAGCTCCGCAACATCACCAACACGAATGCCATGTATCTCAAAGAAATAAGCTATGTCCTTGTGGAGATGTGGGAGTGTGAATTTCAGCCCTAGCGGATTACCCTTGGATGGCTGACTACTTAAAGGCCCGAAATGCCCCGCTACACTTGATCCCAAAGTCAACGGTTGGATGCTGTTTGGCTTTATGGAGTGTGTCCTTCACGCCCCAACCCTCTCAAACCTACATTTGCTGAGTGCCCATCCATTTTAAGAACACTATGATCTCTCGTGACGACGTCAGGGACCACATGCGGACTTACGCTTAGGAAGCCGGTATTCTTAACCAACCCAGATGGATGATAATTGGTAGTATGTGGAGTGAAAAGATTTTATTAGGGACACCCCTCCTTTAATGGTACCTTAACCACGACCTGGTGGTCACAAAATCAACCAGGTGATGCAATATTAGCCTATAGTACTTGCTTTCAACCTTTTACAGACCGTGTGACTGAGGCGCGTCGGCCGGTGATGCAGATCCCTCCAAACAACTCATTGGTGACACCATGAAACTTTTAGGAACTCAGCCTACGGTAAAACCATCACTAACCAGAATAACCATACAGCCGTCCACCTCTGTGCTCTAAAACAGGCTCGAGCACGTCTCATCGCACCCCAGTTCCGGCATTCCACGGTCATTGACGACGATACCTTCGAAATCAGCTCCAGCAAGAAAACGGCAAAGTAAAATCTCCCCTTACAAATAGGGTGTATGTTCTACCAACACACCAAACAACGCATGCTGGAGTTTTACTACAATTTCATGGATTACAAATTTTTTAATTGCAGTGATTGGGAGTATTGTCAGATGGACACAGACTCAGCGTACATGGCCGTGTCAGATCTTTTACGGGAAGGGGATAGTGTTAGCGGATGGTGTGACCACGACCTACTCGAATGCTTAAAAGTTCTCCACGACCCCCTTCGCCACGACCACCCCACCCCCACCACCACCCAGAGACAGGCCTACCCATTTACCTGAGAGCGAGATCCACCATAACTTTAGTCAGACATTTAACCTCCTTTTTTACACGGATCGGCCGGTGTAAGAGGCTGATGTGACCACGACCACCCTCTCACATCAACCTCCACGGACCCACGCCAGCAGCCGGGAAAGACAGCGTCCCCAAGTCACCCCCGAACACTACCATCGGTGTCGGGGTACATGTTGTACTAGAATCTGGTGTACTACCCTTCCACCTTTAAACACGCAAGCTCGCACTGCCTACGAAGAAAAAAAAATGAATGCAGACAACCAATGAATGTCCTATACATTCGGTACGCTAAACTGAGGAGGACATAGCCGAAACATGAACACCAGCCCCCACACCACCCCCTAAAAAATCGAACGAGAACAATCACTATGTACTGTCCTTTTTCATGTTACAGCGACATCAATTCAGTGTTCCAAAACGGGGCATCGATCAGGAAATGGCGGCCTAAGACGTCGTAGATCACGACATCGCTATCGAGTGGAGGACCCTCAAACCAAGAGACGATCCTCTCCATAGGGACGCCTTGAGCTCGGTTTAAGGCGTAGTAGAGGCAATATTGACCACATACCGCTTTCAAGGGGCTTTGTAACGGCTGTGTATTCCAAGTCCAGCGTCGGGTCTAACCATTGAGTGATAGCGGGGTCGAGGGGTGGGCCGCCGTACGAAACGAAATACTCGCCCTGTCCGATCTGGGCGATAAACACAGCGAGCCAATGCTCCCTGGGTCGATCACACGGGTCCGTGTTTAAGATAAAGCCGACAGGGTGTTGGTGGTGGTGGGCAGGTCTATGGTTACGAGCAAACACACCTCGGAACACGGGGGCCGTCCAGGGTGTCTCACCGAGGACGCGCTGTAATGTGGTATTCATGGCTTACGTTTGAAAGTCGTAGAGGATCTTGCGGTCCACATCAATCACTTTGTCGAATTCTGCATAACAAATGAGATTGATGGTCTTGTCGAGGGGTGTCCGGAATTTCATTTCCAGTCACAGGTCTCCTTTTTGATTCGCGTCAAATGCACCATCGCTGTGTAGATTCAGGGACAAGTCGAAACAGAACAAGCTGTAGCCGTTTCGAAAGACGTCGCGGCTAATCATGTTCCCTTCGTCGTGGTAGCCCTTTCCCACACTGGTGAAGAGATTGAAGTAGGATCGGACGTACAAGCCCCTGTCAAACTATGGGTTGAGTGGTTGTGAGGGAATTTGTCAACCGTTCATGTGCAGGCTGAGGTAGTTCAGGTTGTTGTGATGAAATAGAAAGGGGTTGTATTATATAAGCACCGTCAAACGCCAGTAGTAGTATATAGCAAGCAGAATGTACCGCAAACGTACCGCACGAGATTTCGTACCGCACGGCCTGCGTTATTATGTATATGTACCGCACGAGATTTCCGTACCGCACGAGATTTCATTTCCGTACCGCACGAGATTTCATTTTCCTGTGTTATAATTCGTATGATCCGCACGTTGTATTACATGAATAATAGGTGAGCGCA
>JAVFBY010227432.1:0-10807 GCA_034781015.1 Tonicella lineata | reverse complement strand
CTGATTTGGCTTGCACGATCTGCCAAGGTATTGTAATGGAGAGTTGCTCGTAATAAAAACCTTGGCTAGCGAAGATGCGTGAAGGCATGATATACATGTAGATTGATTGATTGCTTGGTAAAATGGTATCTAACGCCTTGCTCAGGGGTATATCATAAATATTATGATGAGCCAGTCAAATGGAAAGAGGGTTGAAGTCAACTCAACAACACAGTCATGACAGTGCAGGACTATGAAAGGACAAAAACAGGACATAACAATGAATTAAAATGTACCTTCCAAACGTCATTTGGACACCCTGTTTTAAGAAACTTTAACATGCAGGAGATAGGGAAATTGGACACCTACATGTAGTTACTTAAAAAGTGAAGGAAAATGCCCAGTTTGCAAAAATGCACACAATACTTTTAATGATTAGCTAAGCCCATGGCTACACACACTCTCCAAGAGCTAAATCACATTTCATTTTCTAGGAGTAAGTTGGAGGTTGCCTCAGGTTGGCTTCAAGTAATTGTTACATGTGACATGCTGCAGTACATGTACATGTAGTAACACATTCTGTTCTATTCCAAATCTCAGCCCAGAAGTCAAATAATCTCAGCATTCTCACAAGGTTAGCTAAATAACAGACTCCAGGGCTCCTGCATAGTGAGCAGTCGTCTGTAAAAACTCCATTCTTTTGTGACGCTTTTCTATCACTGTCCTGTCTGGGTTGTATTGGATTTGTTTGTCTGATTGGGGTTTAACGCCGTGCTCAGGGGTATTTCACCTATATGACGGGTGTGCCAGCCCAACAGGTGGAGAGGTAACAATCCTTGACCTCACTGGTAACATAAAAGAAGAGACAGGACAAGGACAGGAAAATAAATAAATTAAAAAAAAAACAAACAAAAAAATATGACACTACAAAAAAATCTACTTCCTGATGCCCCTTAGTTCAGTGGCCAACAGGGCATCAGGAAGCTCCCACCCAACCAACAGCAATGTGTGACGCATTAGTCGACAACTGCTGGAACCATCCTCATTTAATAAAATAAAAATTCTGGCAGATTTGTCATTCATTTTTTTTTTTAATTTCTGAACACATTCTACTTAACCTATAAATTCAGCGGTAGAATTAATGAAAAGCCTTTCAAGAAAAAAATATATATAACTCTGACATGTGATTCTCATCATTTTGTATTTATTAAAAAATACCTTGTTTAATAAATAACCAATACATTCATAGTAGTCTTGCTTATATATGTTTACCTGAACTTTTAAATACCTCTCAGTTGTGATACGGTACCTATATTAATGATGTGTGATTAATGTTGACAGTACTGGGGATGGACTGGAAGAGGTATTACCCTCACACCTCTCTGTCAGAGATAAAATCCGGGCGTTTGAAACAGTACCTGCTGAACAGCATACTACTACTCCTGAGCCAGGTAAACCAGCCAGGAAAAGACCCAAGAGTAAAGCCTTTGAGGAGTTTGAAAACCAGGGAATTATTATTGGCATGGGCAAGGTAACATACTAGGCAAAAATGTTTAATCTTTGTTTAGGGTAAACTGACTGACACATTTTAAATTTTGGCAATATAGAAGTTGTAGAGATTTAGCCAGTGCTCACTCTTCCAGAATTCTTTCATTTTCTTTTGGATGGGTGTATAATCAAGTCTAAAGCAAATAGCATTTAACATGGAAAATGTGCCCAGGTGCATATTCTAGTAAAGATGTTTTGTCTGTTTGAACTTTGAAAGGGCTTTGAAAATGACACTGAACGTTATTTCACTAAAGCATAGTTACAACTCAGAAGAGAAATAATTCATTTTGACTGAACGTTTTGGTAATCATGTTTACTCCTAATGATGATTTGATGAATAAAGTGAAACATTGAGTCAAAACGAATTCGTTGTCTTTCTGCAGGGTAGTTCCTACATGTATGCTCCACTCTGTTTAACTCCTCGGGTAATTTTAACAAAAACATGACGCGACAACAAATTCTGATGAGGTCTGAGAGCATCCAGGGCTCGAACTGGAGGATGCAACTAGCCAAAAGCTGGCCAAATTTAAGCAAAAGCAGTTCAAGTTTAAAATGCCCTGCTAAATTCCCCAAAATGACAAATAATTAGCAGGTCATTCTTTTCCAGCTTAAAGCTACCAGGCATGTGTAAATTAATTTTTTTAAAAATTGAAACCACTTATAACAACGACTGATTAACTGTTTAGTAAATACATGATGCATCTATAAAAAACGGTGCTTGATTGTAAACTGGTATACTGTTGTAGCTCCCTTTCGCTCACAGACATAATAGGTATCAAATTTTGCTCAGTCAATAGATCGGTGTGTGAAACCCTTTTCAGAACAATTTAAATAACATTTTTTTCCTGGAAATAATTAACCATTCACTGTTTGGCATGCATTTTTTTCCAGAAGAGAAAAAATAGCATTCCAAGCTTGATTTTCTATTTCAATTCCTGCATTACATCTGGGCAACAGGTACATGTAGCTCCTGCCAAGCTCTTACTCTAGTCAAGATGAAGCTAGTGTTCAAAATAGAAAGAAATACTTTAAATATTCCTTAAAAAAAAAAAGTTTGTATTGTGCATAAGTATTGGCTTTATGTTGACAGGTCCGTTCAAACAGGCCCAAATCCAGCATGGACCCTGATTATGATAATTCTAATGAATCAGGCTTATTCAATGAGATCATGGCTAGTATGTCACCAGAATACAACAACATTACCATGCTATCAGATAACTCTGACAAACCAATGCTAAATGGGTAAGACAAAAACAAGTTTTGTTTAATAAATTTATTAAATTACATCTGTTTAATATATATGTTTTTATTCCTGGTTGAAGTTCCAATACATGTATTTGCAAATTCACATGTGATAGCATGTTATGCAAATGTAAACTGTTCTAACATCAATTTATTCCACATGTCTAATGTTTACTTGCAAAAAGTAAGAAACATTAATATACATTATATATAAATTAGAACTCAACTCCATTTATAGTTTTATTGGAAGTTTATAACTTTATTATAAATAATAATTTTATTTTTAAACATTCATAAATTTGTCAATAATATATTTGTGTTTTACTGTAATACTTTTGGCCAAAGCGTCATCTTACATATAAATTGTCTGAAAACTGTTTTGAAGATCTCACATGAACCCTGACACAGAAATAAGCTCTAGTTATATAGATGACGATGAAGATGAATTTGGTGAAATTCAAAGAAATACCCACATATTAAGATCAGTAAGTACTGAAACAATTTTCTTAAAATTGCGGAATAGACTAGGTTGTCAATTACCCAAAAGCAATTATAAAAAAAATAAATTTATAAACGAGGCTATACCGCAGAATTTAGGCATGAAGCTTTATCATAGTTTTGTAAAATTCAAACACTTTTCTATTCATAAAACTGATTCACAGTAGTTGTGAGAGAAAAAAGTTTTTAAAAAATGTGGTGAGTTTTTTCGATATGCACAAATGATTTTTGGCAAAAGCCTTCCTCATGAATATTCAACGCAAAGATGAGCCACTGATCTCATTAAGGTCAGTGAGGCGGTCCCAGTAGTAATGCCATGTTCGGTCAGTCTTGTGATATTAAATGTGTCAGAGACTATAGATTGATAATCTCTGAATATATTCACCGAGTTACGGAACCACCTCAAGATTAGGCAGGGCTCTTTAACTTTGGGCATACATGTACATTAGACATTGTAATGCGGGTTGCATTATAGATTTTACAAACTTTATTATTATGGTAATACAGCACATCGCACATTCACGTGATGATATTTTCTGAAAGGTTATACTTTGGGCCATACTGGATGAATACAGAAAACCCGGGTTAATTCCATTTTAGCTGATTTTTTGCAAAAATTTTGCGATATAGCCTTTTTTTTAAAGTACTCCTGCATTACAAACAATTACACATTGAATTGTTGTAACCAATTTATTAAGAAGTTGCAATCCACACTGAAGTTATTCTTGTTAATAACATTTATATGTATACAAGTAAGTATAAAGATGGTATCAAATTAGTCCTGAAACTCAGGCTGATTGAGACTTATTATTAATATTCCATATGTCTGGCTATTAGCCTCAACGTCCCGAGTCCACCCTACTGAAAATCAAGGGGAAAATTCTGAACTCCCAAGCGAGCAGCATGTGTGCACTGAATACTTCCGGCATGAATAAACATGTGGGCGGAGACAAAATTACAGTAGGCCTACATTTTGTTCTCCGGCCGTTTTGGAAAGTGAGGTCAGTTGGGCGTTACCTTTTATGTTAATTTCTTAGGTCAATCTTTCTTCCACACCCACTGACTGCCGCCATGGCGCGTTAATGACGCCGATAAGGGGATGGCAGTCAGCGTAAATGGTTCTTCTTAACATTTTAGTAAGAATCTGGGAGTAAAACTAAGAAGCAAGGCATGAAGTTAAGTGGTTTAGGAATCAGGTTATATGGTAATTTCAACCGAATAAGCTGTGAAATTGTTGTAATTTATCTTGTGCAACAGAGAGTTTCGCAAACTGGTTTGGTTTCCCTACGTTTTCAAATGGGTGGTCTTTCATCTTTGATGTACAGCCAGGGATTATATTTTTTTTACATCGAAGATGAAAGTTGTATATCAAATATGCTAATTAACTTGATTACATGTAGCACCTGAACATCAATAAGTTTCTTATTGAATGTTTTGACTAATCTATTACTAGCAGGTCATATTTGTCAACAGATTTAAAATGTGCCCTATTATATTTTCAGTTTAAAAGAGCCCCACCTCCCAAGAATCGCTCCCGGTCAAAAAGGTCTTCTAGGAAGAGACTACCATTGAAAGATAGCACTAATACAAGCATATCAGAAGTAAGTACATGGAATGGGTTTTATTCACCCAAAATTTTAAAGGTGTGTGGCTGACAGGAGGTTCCTGATGCCAAGGTGCACTCAGAGTTAAAGGGCATCAGGAAACTATTTGTTGTGATGTCATGTTTTGTTGTCCTGTCCTGTTTTTGATGTTGCCGGTGATGTTAAGGATTTCCTGCACCTCTTTGACAGTCATCGCATGCTGTCATATAGGTGAAATACCCCTGAGCACTGTGCTAAACACCAAGCAATCATGCTAAAGGTTTGTGGATGGTACATGTGCAGAGGTTGATTAAATAACTATGTTTAAATGACTATGGCTACACACATCCTATTTTGACAAACTGTACAGTCTGATTAAAATCAGATCTACATTTATAGCTCCCCGGTATTTTATTGTTGCGATGTAGGTCCGAGGACAAACCCCCCCAAATGTAGCTAAGCTGTCTATGGATATGATAAAATACTTCATTTAAAAGCACTTTCAAATTTATACCATTTTAAATCAAAAATGTAGCTTTTGGAGTTTCTATAGGCCAACAATGGGGGACTCGTAAATGCTGGAAAGGGAGATCATTTTGGACCCTGACGCCGCGTAATGCATTTGAATGTGACTCATAGTAATGACGTCACAGAGGAAAAACGTCTGTGACGTTATAAAACTGCATCACTTTCGAATGCATTACGAGACGCCGGGTCCAATATTATCTCCCTTTGCAGCATTCACGAGTCCCCCATTAAACAATCATGTGAACAACTACATACTACCATACAAAAATCACACTGGCACAGGAATGTCTTATTAATTAATTAATTAAAGCCATATAAATCAAGTCAAGTTATCGATAAGCCCTCAGTGAACAGTTACATATTTATGAAGTCAGAAAAACAAAAAAAAATATCTCATTAATTTATTTCACTATTTCAGAACACAGAGACTCATAGTGAAATCCCTGACTCATTCTTAAGATACGAGGAGAAACCCACAGATACAAGTGTGCAGAAGGGTTGGCATGAGTTAGGATCTCCATCTATTCATAGTTCAGAATCCAGAACTGACCTGCAGGACATATTGACAGGTACATCAACCAATGGGAGGACACACCCAGCCAATAGCCACACCTCTCATATCGTAAATGGCTACAGTCACACAAAAGAGGAGCTGCCAAGAAAAAGATCTGACAGAGAAGCCACGCCCCCTGATAAATCTTTAACCAACGGAAATTATAAAAGTAGTTGTCCACCAAAAGGTATTTTTTTGTTAGATTAAATTGTTTTTCGACAAATGAAAATAAAGACTTGTTATCTAGTTTTATCTTATAATAATAGAGGTCACTGGGCCATTAAAAAAATAATTTGAACATTGTAAGATGAAAATAATACTCATTTAGAATTAATACTGAAGTAACTCAGCCCAAACAATAAATATAACTGGCAAATACATGTACACACCTCAATCTCTTTTCAAGTTCTAAACTTCTAACTTAATTATGTTTTTTTTTTGTTTTTTTTAAATAAAAAAAGTGTCTACAAAGTTTTCCATTTAACTGTTTGCGTTGCTTTCCAATTGTTGTTCCACAGGTATGACAACCTATGAAAACCCATGCTATGAATCTCTTGACATCATTCAAGCAAACATCAACAGGTATTCAATACTTTTTATAAAGTTTAACTTAAATAGATGATTTCAATTTTAAATTAAGTTTGACTTACATGTAAATAGATGATTTCAAATGAGTTGTTGACATCGTCTATTTGTTTCTTTGATTGGGTATTTATAAAGCCATACAAACATCATGTAACATGTAAGGATACACTAACTTTTCTTAGTATACAAACCCGAAATGAGCTTTCATGTAGTATAGTCTCCACAAATTATCAAACTACTGTCCGTAGTACAAGTACCTAGATCAGTACACATCATACAGGGTTAAATAATACAAAGGTATATTAATGAGAGCGCCGACTCCATTCAAGTCCAGGTGTTGGCTATGGTAAAAGTCTAAAAGGGCAGGGAACCCTTGTCTCGGTTCACGCTGGGTTTTTTGGATACAATTAATGGTCTCTTTAATTTTCCTAGCATATGTTTTTATCAGAGGCTGGCTCTTTTACATTATCCTAAGAAATAGTATGTCCCTTCTCTATTTGGTGATCTCATACCGTTACCTGGCAGATTTTTTGTTCTGCAAGACAAGTGCAGAGTTTTTGCCCGTTTCTCCATTATAAAAAGAGACACACTAAAAGGCCTATATAGACTAATCTAAGTACTACAGACAAGCAGTTTGATAAAGTGTGGAAACCATACTACACGAAAGCTCATGGTATATTTTTTCATTTCGAGTTTGTGTACTAAGAAAGGTATGTTTTTACAAAACCGATGAAACTTTTGGGAACTTGTAAGGATGATTCACTCATATGAAAGTGTGCTACAGACAACGTTTTTTTTTTTTCTTTCTTTGAGTTTGTTTGTTTAATTGGTGGAGTTTTTTTTTAACGTCATACTCAAGGGAAATTTGCTTATATGACTACGGTTTCTCCACTTCTTATTCTGCAAAACCTTGGGAAAACCACCCCACGTTTAAATAGCCAAAGTCACATCTTGTGGTTCCCTAAAATACTTAAGGAAGTCCACAGGGCAGCATTAGTCTGTGCAGTACATTGAAGGAGGATCTGCAGTCAGACACGCTATTAGTGGGGTCCCTGTTTTTGTCAATGGTGCGAAGTCATATTCAAGGGAACAATGCATCTCACATGTGACAACTCGTATGAGGTGTTTGGTGGAAAACTCTTAAGAAACCACAACAAAAAAAATTATAACAGTTCTTAGTCCTTACTGTCCCTTACTTAGTGGGGCAATTACAACCTCTCGCCAACTACATACATGTATACACAATGATGAATCTGGATGAAAGAAGTGGCTTTCAAGGACACTTTTAGATTTGGTATTAATTGAAAATTAACAACCTAGTTTATACAATAATACATTAATGCATAAACTTACATAAATGTCTAGGATCAATAATAAACTATTTAGTATTATGTGTGCCATTGCTGGAGAGAAAATCTTAATTCATAAATATATTTCATTTAATTGTACGATAACAGGGTAACAGAAACACGTAAATCTCCTGATAAGACTGAATCTCCACCGACAAGACTACCTCGAGCAAGAGATCGACAAACCACTCCACCAAACAAAGACTCTCATTCATCTCCAACCAGAAGAGAGGACAGATCAAAACGGCAAAAGTCTAGCAGTCGTATCTCCCCAGATTCCCATCGCTCACCAGAGAGGAATGAAAAAGAGTCTCAGAGTCATAAATCACCACCAAAGAATGGCAGATATGATACTCGTGCTAATAGTAAGTTTATTTTCCTTTAAAGGATGGTCTTGGCTGTAGTAACCCAAAGTCATTTGATGAGTTACCGCTTTAAATACTCAAATATGCCGATGGGTCAATCATTCTTAATAATTGTTTGTTTGATTGGTCTTCAACTATCAAGGGTATTTCAAATACTTTATATGGTGGGAAAAAAACCTGAAGAAAACCTTGGAAAAACCACCCTCGTGATATCCCAGTCACCTCCTGTGACCCTCTTATGTAGGCAACCTGCTAAAGCAGGTCCACTGGGCGGCTTGAACCTGTGCAGTACACTTCATAATATGAATGCCAAGTATATATTGTAGTCTGTGTCAAATTAAAGTCAATTAAAGTTAATAATATCATCTGTCAGAATGGAAGCTGTACAAGTCGGTTGGAGAGCGTGTTCAATGTAATGGAAATGTATACAATTATCAACATTTTGGAACATTTGAAGTGTACAGAATTCCCAACTCTACACTGCTTCGCCTTATCCCAAAATAATGGATACTTCTTTTTTATTTGCAGTTATCTGAGTGATTTACAGTATATAAAAAAAATTAAAAAATGATTTAACAGTATAAAGCTAAACAACAAAATGCTCCTGTAAAAACATCTAGACCTGGTGTGTGATACTTTCATTATGTTTAATTATATTATGCAAGTACATCAAAACTTTCTATGTCAAGAGTCAAGACTAATAAATTTATATCTTGTGTTATAGGTGAAAAAAGAAAAAGTTGGAAGGAGGTAAGCATTAATACAAATTTGTCAAAGATTTAAAATTGATAACCCTACTGGAGCAAATAAGATCAACAAAAAAACAGCCAAAATCTAAGGAAACCATCAGAATATTAGACTTAAAATCCTTTAAACTTACAATAAATAGATTTATTATATAATTAGCAGTGGGGTAGTGTTGTATATCATTCTGATAAAAACGATATCGTCACTATTGCAAATACCATTTATATCGCCACTGGTATTTTACGTTATTCTATAAATGACGTCACACCATTGTTGTGCACGTCTATGACACATGCTGTTGGTTAAACGTCATAAATGAAAGAACATATTTTGACGTCAAGTTCGTCAACACATTCTATTAACGTCACGTAAATCTGAATTTGTCATACAAGCTGAAAGGTCATGTCTTGATCTGTTTTCAAGCATAAACAGTTAGTATTTTAGGATAAATCAACTGCTTATTATATAATAAATAGAATATTTATCTGTATTGGCAAACATCATGTATACTTCATCTCGTGGATGAGAAAATCTTCATTTTAAAATAAAGTTATTCTCATCCACTCGGTGAAACATAAATGGCATTTACCAAAACAGGACAAATATCCTCTATGTATCAAAGATCATAATAAGCTGTCATTTATAAAGTTATTGACAACACTAGTTAACTTTTTAAACATAAATTATAGCTCTGTTACAAATATGTGAAATTAACTAAAAGATTTAGTATCAAAGATAAAATACTACATGTAGCCCTGGGCTTACATTGAACTCAAATGCGATACTACCGAAACCTGTTAAATTTTATACCCGTTTTATGTTGAATTTAAATTATCACAGTATATATATTCTAAGCTGTGAGTAGGCTAACCAATGAATACTATTTTAATTTGATAGAATTGTTTGGCAATATCATGTTATAGCACCCAGGCTGTGGCCCAGTCCGACTTCCTCTGTGAAAATGTGCTGGTACACTATGCATGTATATGATTTTACATGAAAGAAGAGTAGCCTTTTGCAAGGGTAAAATGGCGGCTAGGTGCTATTTCACGATATTGCCCAAACTTTAATAAAGCACTACGTAAAACCGTGGTTGGTAGAATATGTTGATTAAACCAAATTTTATCTGTCATGTAATTTTTTTTTTCTTTTCTGGTATCCTCCCTTCCTTCTATTCCACCTCAAAACCACCTATGAGAATCCTGACATCTATAAAGTAAAAGTCTTGATCTTTATTGACTTCCTGCTTTATAGTTACAGCACACATGGGACAAACAGGGTTAACAAAGCTGCTAACCTGCTCACCAATAGTAATATCAAGGCAGTATAAAGAAGGATAAGGTTAGAGATTATTTATTGTACCGGTACTTAAATATTATATGCCCCTCATTTATTAACTGGACTTAAGATACGGTGTTGCCTGTCCGTCTTATACTTTTCGAATATTAAGTTGACAAGTGCTTATGGATTTAAATCAAACTTAGTATGAGCATTTCATGTGCCAAGACGCAGCTTCGGATTAATTTAGGTGTATGTTTGCCTACAGCTTGGGTCACCACGTGGCGAAGTCTTAATTTCGTTTCCTTATGTTACATGTAACTTGAAACATTTTTGTGGAATTCGAATAAAAATTAGTATGGGTGCTCCATCCATCATCCATGTGGCAAGATGTCGCTCTAGGGTTGATTGAAATGTCTACAAAACATGCCGTGGTATCAAGGCCAAGTTTACTGTTTATTCATTTTACAAATAGTTTGTCATCACTCTTACTAAATAAGTGTAGAGGCTCTATATCTGAGTCGAGTTTAATTAAACTTTACACACACCCTT
>JAVFBY010227099.1:0-10810 GCA_034781015.1 Tonicella lineata | reverse complement strand
TGGATTTTCAAAAAAAGTATAATATAAATAAACAGATAGTTTTGTTGTGCAGAATCTATATTTTGTTTTGTTTTTTTATACGAGGAATAGTTTTAGTTAAACACGAACACTCTGTCACAGTGGATTTTCAAAAAAAGTATAATATAAATAAACAGATAGTTTTGTTGTGCAGAATCTATATTTTGTTTTGTTTTTTTGACCTGTATATGAATTGGCCAGGACCATATTTTCGGAATTACTCAAACCAAAAATACATGTACGCTTGTGGAGAATTTAGTGAACAGAATATGGCGCATTCAGTGTTTTACGTAGAGAACGATTGACAGTCGTTACTTGTGTGAAACTTCGAGTCACCCTATCGTGGGCCTCTATAGTTCCAGTCCGTAGAGTGTTGGCCCTGGTACCAACGGTTCCGAGTTCGATCAGATGGTGGTTACATGCCTCATTTGGGCAGGTGGTGGATTGGAGCCAACTGTGTTCTGGTGTCCTCTGAGCTAAGACACAACAGGACACCGATTCGATTGGCGTCCTGTTGTGTCATCATTTGATGTTTCTGGAATCGATGGCAGATTATTTCACACATTGAACCGACATGCCGTCATAGTAGGCCGACCACCTCCCTATCGGTTTCACAATGACTTTACAAAAAAATTCCGTTTGTGACCCGGTTTAAAGTCTGACTTCTGCTGTTGTTATATACAGTGTAACATTTGATAATTTTCTTTTCGGAAACTTTCTGTCCGTTTTCAAAACTACTTTACAAAAATGTTCTGTTGGTGACCCGGTTAAAAAATGTGGATATCATTTTGTTACGTCGAAAACTAGGAGATCAGATTCTCGTACATGGCCACATGGACACTGAAGGAATTCTTGTCAGCAGCTGCCGGTTCAGATTCTAACTAATTTTACAGAACTTGCCCTGGGTATATGGAGGCAGTTTCATAATAATCCGTCCTGAATATATCCAACATTCCAATAGTCCATGTTGGGCGATTTATTGGGTGATTTGATGCGAAGCTTGATTGATACTGTATAGATTGCGTCTATAACATATTCGTGCATTTTTTGGTAGAAAAAAAGGCGAGAGCTGAATGTAAAAATAGAAAGAAAAAAAAATCAAGTTAATGTTTATTTTACAAAAATATGTATATATATTTTTTTTTAACAATTTATGTTTATAGTCAATTTTTAAAACATTCAATTTGTGCAATATTCGTATAACTTGTGCCCAATGATTTATTTATTGTAAATATTATATTCTGGGGGCATAACCATAGTATAGGTGCTAGTCACCTGTTTATGCCTTCCTGGATATATATTATTCATGTATATCTAAAGCTGAATATAAAAAATATAACATTAGTCAAAACAATGCCTCTTTCTATGTATACTGTGTATGTATTTTATTACAATTCCTTGCTTTTCTGTTTACGATATATTTATTTTCGTTTTATTAGGTCCCACCGGCTCAGTTGGAAGCAGTGTTATTATCGCATCCTATGGTACGTGATGCGGCAGTGGTAGGGGTTCCTGACGGCGAGGCGGGGGAGATTCCAAAGGCTTATGTTGTCAGTATGCCTGGACAAACTCCAAGTGTGGAGGACATCACTCAATATGTCAACGGTAGGGTTCGATATACAATTCATAAACCGTTATTAAATGTACCATAATGCAATTTAGACAATATGTTTAACATTAATTGTATAGCCAGAAAATCCTTCCATAGAAACAACAATGGAATAAGTAAACCAAATAAATTG
This sequence comes from Tonicella lineata, assembly GCA_034781015.1. NCBI lineage: Eukaryota > Metazoa > Mollusca > Polyplacophora > Chitonida > Mopaliidae > Tonicella > Tonicella lineata. The sequence goes on along the minus strand of JAVFBY010227099.1, from coordinate 9,050 downwards.
AGCGGAAAGGATAAATCAAAGAATAAAAAAAAAAATTAGTTTCCAAACTGTTTTCACATCTTTCTAGTTGTTTTTCGTTTAACAAGATTAATACTTTACATCTATTGTGTTTTTTCTTCAGATAAGGTAGCTCATTACAAACATTTACGAGGCGGAGTACAATTCATACAGGAGATACCAAAATCGGCCAGCGGAAAGATCTTGCGTCGTTTACTCAAAGATGTATAGGAATATATGGACATTTAACACATAGACCTAGACAATCATGCATTATGACTTTTTAAGCTTTGTCAGAAAAATAGTTTAGTAGAACCTTATAAACCATAGTCTAGCTAAGGTGATCATACATTGCTGTGTTTGATATAACAATTCTTCTATAATACTTTTTTACCAGTCGGACACGGTATAGGCTGGGTGAATAAAAACTAATCCGAAAACCCTTGGCTAGTTTGTTGTTCCTAGTTTTGTCCCCCACCACTTTAGTCCTCCCGTCCGTCCCACTATGCTATGGACAAGATAACATTAAAGAAAATTAGCCGATTGACTTCAGACTTGATATTATTTGGCTTCTTCAGGTCAAGGTGGTGTTTGGGATTTCATTTCACTAAATTCATGGCAACAATATTGCCGCTATTACAGTTTTTATGTGATATTCTCCTGTATGGCTTATGAACACGTTAACTTTAAAACAAATTCACCAATAAAGTTAAACTTCAAATGTAGCTTTTTCATGTCAATATGATGGAGGGAATTGCACTCCACCAAATTCATGGCAATAATATGGCCACCATTACAGTTTTTAAGTTATATTCCCAATTATCTGTTGTAAACATGTAAACTTTTTTGACAAAAAGTGCTGAAGTGCTGGAAATGTGGCAAAAACCATCCAGCTGTACACTTGAAAGAACTTAATCAAAACTTTCAAACTAAAAATAAAATGACTTCTAACTGGAGTTTGTATATATATATTTCACAAAATGCAGGACACAAAAGAGAATGGTTTAATAAACAAATAATAAAAAATGAACATATTTGACGAATGGGTAGTCCATCCGTATAATTTGATTTGGACTCATAACAATAAGTTATTTTCATAAATACATTATTTGTGTCAAAGCTAACCCCAAACCATTCTATACTTTATAAAAAGTATGTAGGAATGTGAAATGTGATGATCTAACTTACGCCGAAAACAACACCCTAACCTGTTATTTGATCCACCCAATTAACATATTTACGTTGATACGTTCAACATCTTTTTGCAATATTTTTCTTAAAAAATTCTTTGTGAAGAATAAGTCCTTTTTTCTGACGGTAGTTAAAAATTCCATTCAAAATTTGAAAAAAAAAATACATGCACTAAAATGTTATTCGTTATAGCGGATTTTAGCTACATGTAGCAAATTTGCGATATAGAGGGATAACGGATTCGGTCCGTACGCAGGTCCGGTAGTGCATGTACGTAAGTAATTCAGTACGGAAGTAGGTCTACGTACCTGTGTATGTTTGTCATCACTAATGCGGCTTTATTTATGGATGAATTTTTTTAAAACTTCACATACATGTTTATTGAGTAAATATCTTGGACTAGTTCGAATTGCGAAGCGATCACGGTCAAGATGGTTATGGCTATTTTCATAAAAATGTTGTCATCACTATAGCGGCTCTTATCATAGAATATTTTGTTAAATCTTAACAAAAATGCTCATTGAGTAACTCTCTTGGAATGTTCGAATTTCAGGGTTGTGTGCTCAAGGTCATTATGGCTTTTGTTGTCAAAGGTTTGTCATTACTCAGAGGCTTTATGTATGGATGATTTTTAAAAAACTTCCCACACATTCTTATTGAATATATCTGTTGGATTTCAAACTAAAGGGTTGTGGAGTCATTTTTTGGTCATTATGCCTATCAATTTATAAACATGCAAGTAGGACGAAAATGTCGTAGAGCGAGGGGATGCGTATCTCTTGAATTGCCTTGGTTATGTTTAGTTTCACACTATTTAGGCGTCTGTTATCCAACTCTCTCTCTTAGATTCCATGTATTTTGCTATGGGCAAATAGTCAAAAAGTTCAATAATATGCCAAGTTGCATGTCCACCAGATACGAACTGGAGGAATTATAAATGTTGCATTAATTTGAGTGAGTTTTTTTTTCTTTAACTTAAAAAATAAAGATAATTTTTGTAATGTCCGGTTTTGTACACAATACCATAAGCGGACAAAATAGCTATTCAATCCGCAAAGTAAATATGAACAAATATCACAGTAGTAAGTAATGTTTAAAAGAGTCAAATTTAAAGACATCCATACTATAGATAAAAACCTGATTTTTTAAATATAATTATTTTCAGATTATAAAATATAAATATTGTCTTTTTCACAATATAAAGCGTACATTGTAACATTAAAATAAACTTAATGGTAAAAGTGTTTGCAGTTTTCCTTATTATAAATTAAATATACAATAGACTTGCTTTCTAAACCAATACATATATTTAGATATAATACGACAATACTGATTGTTTCATTCAGTAAATTATAATACGTACAAATACTACATGTATAATGAATTTCAAATATATTTACCGGGAATTAACCCAAAAGGTTTACAATATACTTACAACATTCTTTAAAAAAAAATGTTATAAAAATACATTATATAAATTATTGAGGTAATTTATAAATATAGATATAGGAAGGAAGATAAAATGAGTATGCGTGTACAGCCGGAAACACGTGTTTTTATTTCCAAAACGAAACAGGTATTGATAGCTTTCTATTACTTAATTCAAGACTGGTGGATCTACCGATTAACTTAAGCTAAATGTACCGGTAATCTCGCTTGCAGATATTAAGATGGAAACGTCGTTTACGAATCTCCCTTTCTTGTTGGATTAATCTCTTATTTTGATATTCAATATCAAAGGTTTCTCGTAAAAGCCGCCTGAGGATCTTGCCCGATGGAGACTTTGGAATCTGGTCCACAAACTCCACGCCTCCGCGAAGCTTTTTATGGGGTGCCACATTATCTGGAAAAGGAAGATTAGTTTATTGTTTATGGAAATTCAGGAGCCATACAGACTTAAAGACCAATTTCAGGTCTGATAAAAAGTAACATTATAACAAAACAGTAACAGTATAGCAAAAATGCATTAAAAATATTAAATACATACAATGCTATAAAATATTATGTAGTTTTGTTGACATAACAACTCATTGAACAGATGTTGCTTTCCGATTTTTGACGTTTCTATTTTTTACGAAATATAAATGCTTCAAAGTCTCTGTTTTGAAATAGCGAAACTGTCTCATGAAAACTCATGTCTCAACGAAAATTCACCACGCAATGAATATGACTCAATTTGGTATAGGCCTACAAATAACTAATTTTTAAAAAATTAGAAATCATCCTATGCGCAAAGGAATTGCTCATTACTGCGTGGCTCGCCGTCATATAGGTTACAGCGTTAACCCCAATCAAACAGACACACAAATAAACTATTATCTAGCACGAAACTATTGGGAAGTTTAGGATAGTTCAGGCGGACGAGTTTATTTTAGGGAGAAGGAGTCAGTCTGAGTTCTTAAAAGTCGAAAGGTGTCCACCTCAACTGTCCCAAAATTCGCAATAGACGGCAGTCGCTGGAAAATTATTTCTATTCTATTATCCACAAAATTATTCCATTTTGTTGTCGTCTGCTTCATCAAAAACAGATTTAGCACCTTAAAAGGTGCTTTATTGAGTGTTAACAAAACCGTGCCGTAGGCCTACTGGGTATAGGCCTTTCTCTCCTCTGCCCATAAAGGGCAAACATGAGGCAGTGGGGTTATTAAATCTGTAAAAGGCACTCATATCCCTCCTAAAATGTTCTTTAGAAGTGTATAGAAGTTACTGTAGGTCCCTTTGGAACAATTCTCTAGAACGCCACATGGCAATTCTATAGATTTTCAAAACAAATTGAATATTACAATAACCATTCTTTAGAAATAGCCTATAGACGTTCATTATCTAAATACATTCTTTAGACAACCAGTTTATTTTACAGGCCAGCCATAGAACAGTCCAGTTATAAGAACTACCAATAGATGGCATTGTATACAACAGTTCGATCTACAGAACTACATGTAGGCCTACCAATAGAAATTCTTCAGACATTAAGATATAGTTTGCAGGTCTTCTTAACAACAACAGTCCAATCTAAAGGAATACATATATAAAGTATAATTTCTTTAAACAATGGGATGTGCTTCATAAGGCATTCTATAGAACAGTCCAGTTTATATAACGACCAATATAATTCCTTTAGAATTAGTGTTGCTATGAAGATACCCTTGATGTCAGCAGTTTTCTAGCTCTACCGTCTTAATCATTTTTAGATAGTTAAATTGTCACAATACCTGGTGATGTATATTTGAGTAAAAAAGCAAACTGTGTTATTTTTCGGGAGTTGCAGTATTAACAAATATTCTTTGTGTTTCAGTTGAAACAACAACAACACATGTTAAGTGCAATCAGCATCCTTGGAAACAAGAATGAATAGGCGGATCATCAAGTCATTCGCAAAAAGGCACTTTTTTAAGAATGAATAAGGGATTTTTTTGTGAAAACGCTGTTTGGAATCCGTTTTGGGGATTTAGTAAAGTGTTGCTAAGCATTACAACAATAGCAAAAACACATTTTGAATCTGGTGTCTACATGTAACATCTGAATATGTCAGGCTGACAGATTCAGCACTCTATTCTGCCCAATTTTTTAATCAACTGTCAATCACTGAACCTTCAAAATGAATGACACAGAAAAATGTTCTAACAATTTATTTGATGATATGGATTCCAAATCTTTTATTCGGTGGATTCTTACTACCCCAACACCTGAAAAGATGGCTGAAAATGATTCTACAGAAATTTCTGACAGTGACAACTGTTTCCATGCATCAATTTGAATATTTTAATTTGAACAACAACAACGGGAGTTACAAAAACACAAACTGGTTTCTAAGAACAAATTGAGAGTTCTCAAACATAAGAAACTGCAGTCAAATATAGCTTTATTTCATCTGGAAGCAATCATTTATCAAATAAAAGCCACGGAGGGATGCATTTACCAGCATCCTATACCTCTACAGTTATAATTATATGAGGGGATATTCTGCTATCCATACTTTATATTTGTGTTGACATAATTGTATATTCTTTACATATTGAGGAAGTTTGCAGTTAATTCTATTAAATAAATGTTTGCATTCAAAACTTTGACACTTTCGATTTCGTCTTTATTTAATTTTAGTTACAGTGTTCAGATTTCCCCTCGCTTAGATTCCCACTTGGAGATAATGTATAGATAGAGAGATAAAAAAAAGATAGAGAGATAGACAGAAATTAATTATATATTGATTAATTGAGTGAAAGTTTTCCATAAACTATTCTATACAACTGCAAAGTTTTCTATAGAAAAAGTTAACAGATATTTGGAACTTCTTCTTTAAAAGTGGGTCTAGACAATTCTTAAGAAAAATAACAAGTTCTTTAATACCATTTTAGTAAAACTGTACCGAATTGTAAAGACTGATAGTTCTTTAGAATATCTTCTATAGAACCCACTCTATAAAAGGTTGACAGGTGAACGTCCTGTCAGTTGGGGAAATAGCAATACCCCTCTTCCCAGTGGGCTAATAAAACAAATAATAAACACGCCAATACCCCCTTATCAAGATGGATGCGTCCGGCGACGCTGAGGAGTACCTGGCGAGAACAAAGTTGTCGTATATTGGGAAATTGGCACAGTGCTAATTCGTTCCTTTTGTGTAGTAACAAAAACATGAAGGGAAATAGAATTAAGAAATAATGTTCAATAGTTTGCCCGGTTTGCAATTGCATATTCACCTACCATTTACATAGTTGATGATGTCTTTTGTTTTGACACTAGCCTCAACTTCAGACCTCAATACAACAAACGCTCTAGGTATTTCGCCAGCATCTTCGTCAGGAATCCCAATAACTGCAGCATCATGAACCGCTGGGTGGGTGACTAACTTAGCCTCCAATTCTGCAGGAGCCACCTGTTAGATGTGTTGGGAGTTATACATGGTAAACAATAAGCCAGATATTAAATACAGTTTGTGCATTAATCTCTATCAACGCGCGGCTTTCGAGTTAGAATAACGAGTAACGTCTCTTTGCGAAATGTCTTTTAAATGAACACCTGTATTGTCTATTTTATCGTTTATATTTCAAATAGTTTTTCGGTTTGTACAAACGGTTGTATTTCAAGAGAATACTTATTGACCATGTTGTTGCCAAATACTATGGAAACGTACCTGAAATCCCTTGTATTTAATAAATTCCTTTAATCTGTCCGTTATATACAGGTAACCATTTTCATCAAAGTGACCAGCATCACCTGTTCAAGTAATGTATATATATATCTTTATTCTCGGATTTGAACTTTCAAGAAAATCAACAACAATAGTCATGCTATTCTCGCATTTATGCCTCCAGTGACAAATATTATCAATTTGAAATACTAAGCCGGGTAGATTTTGAAAATATAGACTTGTCAAAACACGCCAGTGCCTATTTTAAAAATGAAAACATTATGGTTGTCAATCTTCAGGGTCAAGTTGAAGACAATACAATAAGCACAGTTGACGTTAATCTTAAGAACAAGCCCAAACCAAACACTTTCTTGTATTTATGTTCTTTTTGTATTTTATTCTTTTCTAATGATTTTTTTCTTGTCAGGCCGGCATGTTAGTCAGACTCGTAGTGAAAATGGCAGAACTTTGTAAGTGGAAATTGACAGAGTGTACCTGAAAGCAGCCAGCCATCTTGTAATGCTGCTTCTGTGGCTTCTGGGTTGCCCTGGTAACCAGCCATCACCTGAGGCCCCCGAATATAAATTTCACCATTTTCCATTGGCCCCAGAACCTTTCCAGATTTCCCAATAATCTAAAATTGTCCCAATTTAAAATAAAGTAAAAATATGGATTGCGAATGATCTTAGAAATACAAAATAAACCATTTCTGATTCTGGCTATCAGAAATAAAGTATTGTTCTCAATGTCACATAGTACAGAATATAATATAAAAAAGCCTCCAGAATACTCGTATTCAATAATCAAACTATATGTTATAATCAATGGACACACAGCGAGTTTTGGTTCGTTAAGTACGATACAAATGTAAGTAGCTTAAGCAAACTATTTCGTTTAGGACAATTTGTGGTTCAAAATCTTCTATTGCAAGCTATCTTTAAACACCCGCTTAGAATACACAAACACAGTTTTTGTTTGCTTTCATTCCTTAAGTTGAGGTACCGTGAATCTTGGATTTGAGTTGCAAATAATCTCATAATTTTAAAGAATGGTCAGATTGTAAGAAATAAAGTACGTTCCTATAAATATTTTACTTTATATATTCTTTACAAGTATATACACAATAGCATGTCGGAATTGCCGAGGCCGCTGCTTCGGGATCATTTCGACTCTGGAATCTACACCTCCGATGTCAATCATGGAATTGCGGAATGATAGCGATCAAAACGTGTAATGTGAATCGCCGCATGAGCTCGACGAAACCGAAGCAACCCGCGGATACATTAAAAGAAAAAAAAATAAATCCAATACTTTTTGTAACTACACTGGAATGGAACGCTTTTCCTTTTTTTCACCTTTAATCTGTTAAATAAAAAAAACAAAACCAGGAGACTATGTATGCGATTTAAGTACAATGTAGATCCGATGACGTCATTTATTACAACTCCAAAAATGACCTGCTCCACAGTCGAGGTTGTTACCGGTACGGGAAAGGCTGAAGGTTGCCGACATGCCCACATGTGCTGGTATAGACGGGACATAAATAAGTAAGGAGAAAAAACAATTAAACTTTCCGTTCAATGAATACACGGCAATAGTAGGCATATCCCTTGAGAATACAGCGTACATCACAAATCAGTCAAACAAAACATTTATTTGAGGACGTAATTATCAGACCAAGCTGTCGCGGCTTACCTTTGCAGAAGTGTTGGGTAAGAGCTGTCCAACACTGCCGGCTTTGATTGGGTGTGAGTCCACTGATACTAAGGGTGAAGTCTCGGTCAATCCGTAACCTGAAAATACAATACAGAAAACTCTGAATTAGAAAAATGACATAAATATCTAGTGACAGTGAATTGTGCACACGCTTCTTCAAGGACCCGAGTTGGGGGTACCAGAAATTTACAATACTAGATGGAGATCTTGACTACGTATAGTTCACAGGATATCCCGCGGGAATCAAATGGCCGAAATATGTGGAAACTAGAACATCGTCCGATGTTAAACGTATACAGACAACATGCGACAAAACGGTGTGTGTGTTCTGGTTGATTTTGGTTTCCTCATATCAAAGGCGCTCTCTCGGTCACGTGCAGAGCATCGTTTGTCGGCCTTTTGTTTGATGTCCCGCGAATAGGCCTACTAGAACATCTCGTAGACTCAATAAATAATGTAAACAACTATGTTCTGGATATCATTATAACTGTCGACAGAAAAAAGCTAATATAGAGATGTATAACCATGGCTCGCTAAGATGTTTAACAACTATCCAGAGAGTTATTACCAACTTTTCCGTGGCTTTAGTTATAAGTTTATAAGTCAACCGGTAATCGCGAGAAGTGTAGAACACAATAGGGCAGCAGGGAGAATGGATCAGATGAACACGCGAGCTTATATTTTGACATATTTATTTGGTTATTTATTTACCTGATGTTACATTAACATGACTGATAACTTCCCAACAACAAGTCATTGACCAACATTAGTGTACGCCTGAAAGAAACAAGCAGCAGCCTTTGGTTGATTGGTGACAATTCGCATACAGCCAGCTGCCAGAATCGAGACACCGGGAGTGTTCGATTGATCTGTTCCGGACACGTCCGGAGCGCACTATTAATCGAGCGGATTGGAACAGAAATACTGATCTATTTAACCCTCTCCAGGCCCATTTAAATCTAGCAGTAGGAAAAATCTGATATTTGGAGAAAACTACCAATTGGGCAGACAGAACTCG
>JAVFBY010226988.1:0-10811 GCA_034781015.1 Tonicella lineata | reverse complement strand
TCAATCCAGTGTCTTTGACGGGAGTACCACTATAATTTGAGAACTCGGGACCTTCGGCCCCTCGTCCTCAAATTGTGGTACTCCCGTTAAAGACACTGGATTGAACCGTACAGATAACAAAGTTGTACTTTATTTCTTAAATAAAACACACAAAAAATCAGAGTAGGTAGACTGTGAACAGCAGTTGTGAAACATGGTGTTCTCAGTGTGATGATAGCTTTCATAATCCTGTAAGAGCCAGCTGTCTTTTAATTAATTGACAAAAAGGTCTTTTGAAATAATATTGGTGAATATTTATTGAATAATAGCCAATGGTACAAAGACAAAAAACAACATGGCATAACAAATCCAACATACTTGAGTTACCAAACTGAGTTACCAAATTGGCTCTTACAGGATTATGAAACTCAGAACACCATGTTTCATAACTGCTGTTCACAACCTATCTACTCCGGCTTACTTGACTTTTTGTTGAGTTCGAGATCAACCAGAAAACCAATTTGAGTAAACCTCGAGTGTGAACTGTATTGCCAGAAAACATACTGAAAGCATACACTTCAAAATTACCACAGTTTGCAAGACATAATCTTACTGGGTGCAAATAAATGTGGTGTTTTTTCGTGCATCATAACTTGTATTGCACATCACCGTATCACCTACATACCACGTGACTTGCTCTCTGTGGCTGTGTCTCTAATGGCTACGTTCGCGCGACTTTCCCGAGGCAATTCCGACTCAGCTTAATTTTCCCGCCGTATTATAGGGGAAATACTCCTGACTACGACCTAGAACAACGAAACAATGAATTGCAACACCGAAGAGTCAAAACAAAATACAGCTCTATAATTAAGACCACCATAATTTAGTAGACCTATAAATCAACTGATAAAATAACAAAAATTGTAACTCCGAGAAGATTCATGTTGATATCCAATATTTTGCATTTTTATTAAGACAGGGAATAATAACAAGTAAAACTATTGGATATTAACATGATTTATTTCAGTGTTACATTTTTCTAATTTTAAGGTCTTGCTGGACCCCATTTGATTAAAACCTTCACCGGTATTTATATAACCGGCTAGGTCCCAAAGAGGCTCCATTTTGTGTAGTGATATGTATTAATTCTTGACAGTTTGCGTGGGCGTCAATCGACGAATTACTGCTGAAAGAATGCGCAGGGCTTGCTCGACGATGTCGTACGACAACAAAGTAATTCAATGTTTAAAAATATTTACAATCAAATGTTAATGTGAAAAGATTGTCAAAAAATAATAAATAGAATGTCAAACTATACACATTCACACACATTTCCAAGGAATATGTTTTCCCTAAAAGGGGTTTTCCCCTTACAAATGTATACCATTGGAATTCCCAGCTTTGAAAATAGTGCTCGAAACTGAAAGCTTGACATGTCGCCTTTTTGACCCAAAGTTCTAGTCTGCGTTGAAAAGCAAGATAGTATGTATTGGTTACAAAATGTGATTTGACGTGTGGTCACTGATGTAACTGGTTACGTTATGTTCAGTGTGTTGACGTGTGGTCTGTGGTGTAACTGGTTACGTTATGTTCAGTTTTTTGAAGTGTTGTCGGTGGTGTTACTTGTTACGTTATGTTCAGTTTTTGGACGTGTGGTCTGTGGTGTAACTTGGTTACGTATGTATAGTATTTTGACATGTGGTCTGTGGTGTAACTGGTTACGTATATTCAGTGATAGGACGTGCGGTCTGTTTGGTAAGTAGTTACGTATGTTCAGTGTTTTGACGTTTGATGAGTGATGTAACTGGTTTCGTATTTTCGGTGTTTTTAACGTGTGGTCTGTGGTGTAACTGGTTACGTATGTCCTGGGATTCGACGTGTGGTCATTGATGTAACATATAAACAGTAATGGGACTGGTAACGTGACGCAATGTAACCACTCAACCACCTTGTTTTCTCTAATGCTGGCCTCTAAGGAACAGAAGGGGGGTTGGCTGAGTGGTCTAGGTGGCCGATTTTTACTTCTGGAGAGTCGATGCGTCGTGGGTTCGATTCCTGTACGTGGCTTCGCCTGCAAAATTGTATGAACTAGAATCTGCTTAAGAAAGTGTTATTCTCAAATAATGAAAATACTGTTAATGTGACATATTGGTTACATATTTTCAGTGATGTAACGTATGGTCAGTGATGTAACTGGTTAATTTTTTTCAGCGATTCGACGTATGGTCATTGATGTAACTGGTTACGTATTTTCAGTGATTTGACGTTTTGTCAGTGATGTAAAACTGGTTCGGTATTTTCAGTGATTTGACGTTTTGTCAGTGATGTAACTGGTTATGTATTCTCAGTGATAGGACGTATGGTCAGTGATGTAACTGGCTACGTTTGTTCAGTGATTTGACTTTTCTGGTTTAAATGTGTACAGTGATGTTTCATATGATCAGCGATGTTACTGGTTACGTATTTTCAGCGCTTTGCCGTATTGCCAGTGATGTAATATGTTCAGTGATAGGAAGTATGGTCAGTGATATACCTGGTTACGTAATTTCAGTGATGTGGCGTATTGTCAATGATGTAACTGGCTACGTATATTCAGTGATATGACGTACAGTGTGTTATTGTCTATGGTGTAACTGCATGGTTACGTATTTTCAGTGATATAACGTACAGTGCATTGTCAGTGATGTAACTGGTTATGTATTTTCAGTGATTTGATGTGTGGTCAGTGATGTAATTGGTCACGTATGTTCAGTGACTAGACGTATTGTCAGTGATGTAACTGGTTTCGTATCTTCAGTAACTAGACGTATTGTCAGTGATGTAACTGGCTGCCTATGTCCAGTGATGTAACGTATTGTCATTCATGTGAATTGTTACGTGACGTAACGTATCCATTCTACGTATGTTCAGTGATAAGGCGATTGTCTGTGGTGTAACTGGTTATGTATTTTCAGTGATTTGATGTGTGGTCAGTGATGTAACTGGTTTCGTATCGTCAGTGACTAGACGTATTGTCAGTGATGTAACTGGCTGCCTATGTCCAGTGATGTAACGTATTGTCATTTTTGTGACTTTACGTAACGTATCCACTCCGCCACCTCAGCCAACTCGCCTTCTTTAAACCTGGAGTGAATGAGTGGTGACTTTGCCTTGCTCTGAGCGTCGTGTGTTCGATTTCCGTACAGGGCCTGCAAAACTGTATGAAATGGTATTTTCTAACTGAGAAAATGTTATTCCCATATAACGAAATACTGTTAATGGTCACTTTCTATCCGTCACAAAAATTATCCTGATGTGACGTATGGTTGGTAATGTAAAAATGATATCCCGTATAGTCAGTGATTTTACTGGTTACGTTTTTTCAGTGATATGACGTATGGTCAGAGATGTTAAGGCACTGAAACAGTCCTGTGTGTTTTTCCGTTAACACAAGAACATAACAGGGTCAGTGTCTGCTGGTTTCGACTGTCATTTTAACTGATGTTAAGAAAACAACACTTATTACACCCGCATGCCGTTGTCAGACTATGTGAGTTTCATGTTGAGTGTGTTATTTTGTACTGCCTTGACCTTTTCGTTTCTGTCTTTGATCTGTTTTGTTTGGGTTTTTTTTTTTAATATGTATTGTTTTTGTTTTCATGCTGTTTCACTTTTCATCTCTGTCTTTGTTTTGTTTTTCTATACGCATTTGTTTTTCTGTACATGCTGTTTCACTTCGCAGGGGGATCACCCTAACTTTAATAATGTAAACATAGGCAAAAGACAGTACAGGAGTACTGATACCTGTTATGTTGACAGCTGTTTTTAAGGGACAGATAATTACTTCACCCAAAATATAAATACATGTATATGCGAATTTGTTTATATATTTTTTCAAATATTTTAGTTAGGTTTAGATATACATAAAGCATATACAACAAGGAAGGTATAAACTAGAAGAGTAGGTGACTAGCAGCCACACTTATTACGCCTCTTAAAATGATTTTAAAAAATATTGATTGTAATATTCTTGTCTTGCGAAAACGAGGAGACAAAAAATTAAACCACCAATGTATGTCATCTAACAAATAAGGAAAGATTTTGACCAATTTATCGCAGTCAAAGGAATTGTTATCAAAACACAATACTAGTGAATTGAATATTTTAAACCTTTTAGACAAGTGTAAGTTCATAAGTATAATAAAAAACAATGCCGTTGTCACGGAATCCCTAACATTTAAAATAAAGTGGCATTTCGTTCCATCACTTCAGCTATTGATAAATGAAAGATGTTGACTTCCAAATAGGATCAACAAAGCTTTCTTTACATTACGCTTGGTTGAAACTGGCGTTGTAAAAAGCATCATGCATCAGTAAAGGCTCGCTCACTCGGTGCTGTTTGTAGTATCGACATTCCTTAATTCGCGGCGCTTTGATTAGCCGACTTTGGTATCGACTAATAAAAACGCATCAAATTAAGGAAATTAGTTGTCGTTTATATTAGAATTCGCTCCGTGTGGACGAGACAAATCTTACTTACCATTATCCCGTTCAAAGTTTGGTGGAATTCTGTGATCGTAATCCTCTAACAGCTTATTCAACACCTGAGTTCTGAAAACAATAATTTACAGATTTACCAATGATTTGTTTTCTGGTATACCAAGCTCCTTCATTCGAATCCATTGTGGTGATGTATTTCATGATTTAACTGATCTATAACATTATACTCCTCTAATAATTACCAATAGAGTTACATAATGATATTATTATTCTTTAAGAATCATGTATCATAAAAGCTGTATAGTCAACTTTGTCATTAGAACATTTCCATAAATATTTATACAGAAATAACAAACATGTATTTTGGGTGTACAGAAGTATTTTTCCAAGAGTTAAGAAAAATATAACTAAAAGTATTTGTTTTTTCCTTAGTGTTTTATAAAAACCCTTTTGACTTCTCAGAATTATTTCTCTACTTTATGACTTAGTGATCCGGTTAATGACAAACCCGGATTAAGTCAGCTTGAATGCCACAGGTCAAACCTAACTCCCAAGTGGCATATACTCGGGAAAATATCTTTCTTTCCTCGAACCATGGAAATGTACAATAATTTTAACATGGGTCACTTTTTAAGACACACAGCACTACAGTTTAAGTTTGTAAACAGTTTGTAAATCTGCTTAAATATGCTTCATTTTAATATTTTTTTGAAAGTATATAAGGTTTCCTATCTTCCTGTTACTTGTCATTTATGTACATTATATGTATTTATTTATATTTATATACGCCCCAAAAAATATGTTTAACTTTATATCTATTTAAATTATATAGTCTCAAAATTGTTTTTTATTTTATCTCTTGTATACTCAATACTCCGTTTTTTTGTTATCAGGCATTTAAGTAAGCTATTAATCTGTTGGTTCTGAATGACAATAAGCATAAACAAGTGCCTCTACAGATGTTCTCGAGCGATGAACCACAATCGTGAGAATCACATAGTGTAAGTCAGACTCAGATGGTGTCTCAGTGTCTTTGTGACGGCACACAAAAGCGATTTGAGACACCCTGTTTCAGTCAAATTTAACAAAGGAAAGATAGGGAAAATGTAAAATGAGACACTCGGTTTCTGTAAAAATGGTGATTTGAGACAACCTCTTAATTCTTGATTTCTGGCAAATAACATAGCTTTACAGACGTTTATTAAAGTGATGTGACAACGGAAGCTGCCTTGCATTTGTGACGAGGTACTGCTGTCAATCTTTACGGTACAACAACAAATAATAGTTCCCACTACTACTCTGGATCACTAATACAGCGATTGGTTGGTCTGCCGTCAATCGCGGTGTGGTAAGACCAGATTTCTTCCCGGTGGAACACCGTCAATGACAGGACATGTCCAGTTTAACAACCCTAAATGGGTAGTTAGGCTGGATAATTACCTCCATTTGAGACCTCAATTTAGCGCATTGTTTTTTTTTTAACTCAATTCAGGCTCCATTTCTAACGTTTAAGTATGATAAAAAAAATCGTTAGTCAGACACTAAAAACGAAAATAATTCAATATGACACTAACAAAATTCAATTCTTTTCAGTAAAAACAACTCAATATTTGGACGTCTGTGAATCCCTGGTCATTTGGGTGAAATAACCGTGAACACAACTTAAAACAACAAGCAAACCAACAAACAGGTTTTTAACTTCTGAATGCCAATGTGTAAAGAAATTAACAACAAATCATAGCAGATGTCATAATAATTGGCGGTTAATACAAACAAATATTTATCTTGTCTTAATTTGCGTCATTTCGAATCTAACTAAGAAAATCAATATTCATTATACAACAAGTATAACCCACGTGTGTAGTAGTAAATCCTTTAAACAACTTGTATGATGAATCTTAGTTTTCCAGCATAGGAATGTCATTTTTATTACTCATTAATAATCGATCATTTTATCCTGGATAATTAAATAATTTCATTACAGATAACTGTTATCTGTTTAATTATTATTTTTTTTCTAAACAGACAACACGTGTTACCAAATTCAATCGGATCGAGCTGATAATTCTGTTCGTGCTGCCACATGTATCATCGGTATAATTTTAGTATTGAGGCGCGTATAATAGCTTGCTCTATTTTCTTTGCTAGGCTGCATGTTTAGCGTAACAAGAGATAAACATGTACAAAAATGATTTTTACATTGGCAATAAATCACAATGTCCTATCTGGAAGTCAGACATGAGCTTTATACGAGATAAAAACAAGAAACATTTATAGCCCTGTATAGACTGGTTTAGCGTTAGAATTATGGTGCAGTGTTATTGGAATACAAAAGCCATAATCATCAGTATATGTATGAAGCCATGTCAGTTGGGGCTGTCTCTTATATATCGGTAAAATATGGAAAAGGTGTTGTAGGTGTGGATACTATGGGGTAAATGACCACCAGCTACATGCTGACGAGCATTGTGGTCACTCAAGTCGCTTATTGTCGTCAACCCATCGATCTTCACATATGAATAGGTTATGAGCAATTAGCAGGCATGGTGGCCGTTTTCTACATATGACTGTTAATGGAAGATCAGTATATTAACTCGGCTCTCAACTACTTCACGGCTAACAATATAAACATACATTTAATCGACTAACTTTGGGATGGCTTTCTTCCGTTCTGATCACTCCACCATTATATTGCTGGCAATCGATACCAGAGATAATAGTGTTTATGTTATACACACATAACTAAATGTCAAGTAGAAAGTTCTCATATAGGTATATTATAAATTGTTTATTTTGTTAGCATATGTTTCTGATAAAAAAAAAAAATAATGAAAACGTCTTACCTTGTCACTTTGCCATCCTTACTGTTCTTGCTGCTTTTGTTATTCTTGCTACTAGTTTCAGACTCCACAAGGACTAGTGTTAAACAGAGTAGACTGAATGCGGTCTGTAAGTTAGACATCATGGTTAACTGAATGCCAGAGCGACTCTGCTTCACAAGTTAGTCGGCTCAGCTATAACAACCCCGGCCCAGTTGGAGGATATCAGCTGTACCTCTCTGCCCTTCAACGCCAATCAATCGGTAACTAATTAGATCCATTTACTATTTGAAAGTCAAAAAAGGTCCTCTGTGCTGCTTAAATAAAATAAAGCGACCGGTTTCGAAGTCTAACGACAACTAAGGTATAATCAGCGAGCCTATCTGTAACGTGGGACGTGAATACAAGCGGGTACGTCTACGATCGGGTTGGATCACTGACAACGCTTCTCCGGTATTCAGTAGCCGGCAACACGGCATTACACTGTCAGCGATCACCCGTCTCTAAACTGTACAGGCCTACTCGTCTCTTTGACGCGAACAAAATCGGCTAAGTCCACAAGTCTATAGATCTGACGTTTATCATCAGGGGGAGACCACAGACTGAGCACAATCAACGATTTCTGGGACACCAGATCCACACTGCCCTTACTTTTACAGCTATAAATTATTCCCTCTATCGACACGTCGAAATTCCCATTAATAAATTCCAGGCTGTTTCCCGATCTGCACTCATCTGTCATGAACGTGAGCCAATGGCAACAGAAACACATAAAGTCCTAAGCGGGTTGTTATAGGGTTGTAAAAAAGTTACACTATCATGAAAATCTGACAGCTGCTGATCACTTCCGCTACCTTGTACTTTCTAATATTTCCTCATACTTCGAAAGCTAAAATACAAAGGAGCTAATTTGTTGCTGAGATACGAACAAACAACATCTATTGAATGACCTTTGTCCAAACGCGTAGGCAATCGTAATGTTAATGAAGCTAACTTGTAAACCAAACAGCTATTACTTATTCAATACTTGAAGCTATTTAGGCATTTAAGGCAAGAGAATATGTTATTGGAAAGGTTCTCAAAACTCGCTTTGCCCTAATCAATAGGGATAGAAGCATAAATGCAGTATCAAGCTATGAGGTTTCTTTATAGTAACATGTCCGGATGTATCCTTACACACACTAGGTCACTGTTCGACCGAGATCATCTGCGACCTAACCGCTGTTCCAACAACTGAAACATTTGTCTTAAGACGATTAATTGTGGTTCACAGCAGCCCAGACACAGAGTAGAGCACGACTGGCTTTCCGAAAACAAATCCATCGAGAGACTTCAGGAAGTGATGATACATGCTATCACAGAACAAATGATCGCTGTCTGGAAAGACTCTTGTCAGTCACAATCACGTACTAATTCAGATCAATCTGTAAGACAAGGCCTATCTCATACTAACATTTTAAAACATCTATTTTATTAAACCTATATTAATTTTCTTTTAGTAACAAATATTGATTCTGGTATGTTATCCTAATGCAGATTTATCGTCTATAAACATTAAAACACGTGGTAAATGCGGGCATGCCTGCTTTTTTTTTGTTTTTTTTGCTTTTCTTTTTTTGCTTGTAGAATAGATTTGGACAGCCTCTTATCATGTTTTGGGGCTTTCGCTTTCCTATTCAGATTATTTTGTCAACAGAATTTCCACTATATTTAAGTCACATGAGGGCAATTCTTTAACCTTTTCCATTAGTAACCTAATATGCGCTTCTTCATCAATCCCTGTTGGCTTAAGCTTTAATGCCGTTGGTGTGTGTCAATGGCTCGTCTCATACTTCGGGTTAACAGACTTCTGATAATACTAATAGGTAGATATCAATATTTTTATAATGGCTCTTACGCTTAAACTGGAAGTTATTGGGCTTTTGAGGTGAAAGCCTTCACCATTCTTAACATTACAAAATGCATTCTTCACTGTCAATATGAACACAGGCCTGTTCCTCATGGTGCCAAAAACATATTCATTCTGCCATGATGATCACAATGTAACACTCACAAACACTTTGACCGTTTACCACCTGTGCATATCCTTACAATAGCCTCAATGTAATCGTGTAGTCTTAAACTCAACCAAGATAACTCCTAAAGCCCATGTTAATTTGCATCCCGCTTTTCTAAATCTTATAATGGAATCATCACTAACTGAAACAAGAAACCTAAATTGTCCGTTATACAAATTGCGTGAAAAAATGAGCTACTTTAGCGTCGAAGTTTTAGTGATTTCTTTAGATACATACTGGCGACAGTATCGAAATAAGCTGCAGACATGAAAGTTTTTTTCCTGTACATTAATAAAATATATATTTTAAGTCAATATCGCAGAAAAAAAAATAATGTCCAAACTTTTATCGCATTGTGTCAATTTGTAAGCCACAAATGTTCATCTCTCTATGGACATATGCCCCCCGGACATCTCCTTCCAAACATTTACCCCGGTTAGACATTTGCCCTCGTATTCATATTTTAGGTAAAGAAGTGTCATTTTAGTAATAAGTAGTGTGTTTATATTGTTTAGGCTTCCATCTCGTTTAGCGGTTAGTGGGGTTTTAAGCTGTGAACTAGAGTTCGCAAATTTATCGAACTTATTCCGATTTTTTTATTTTTTATGTTTTTATCATATAGTTTTCATTTATAGATACAAGATCCACACTTGCCAAATGTGCAATCATTACATTTCGATTTTCAGGATATATTGAACGTATTGACTGTTGGAATTTTAAAAATAATCAATGTTAATATGGCTTGGAGGAGACCGAAAAAATAACGAATTTAAAGTAGACACACCGTTTACTCTGAAATATTCTGGTATATAATTTCCTGTTGTATATATTGCTGTAAAAAAAATGTTAAGATGGTCTTAATCATTATTTGGAATTGTCATTTTACTCTATTATGTTTCTTGTGTCAAGGCCTAATTTTTAATTCTTACACCTAAAACCCGGCGCAGACGAGGACATTTTGATCGCAGCGATAATTCACGCCGACAGCAAGCGATTTTTTCACCTATTTAAGCATACGAGCAAACTGTCAACGATATCATCTCCTGTGACTATTATAAAAAAAGTAACTTGAATTTCAAGATTCATATATCTCGGATACAAAAAGTTTTAATGGGCACATTTTTTACAAATGTTGTTAAAGTGGGGGTTGTAGAGAACCACTGGTCTACTTGTTGAACCCTTCGAGTGCCAAAATTGTTCATTTTTTATTATTTGTTTATTAGAACATTCTCTTTTGTGTCCTGCATTTTGTGAAAAAAATATGTATAAATTCCAGTTAGAAGTCCTTTAATTTCAAATTTGAAAATTTTGATTCAGTTATTTGCCAGTGTACAGCTGAATGATATCTCCGATTTTATAAATTCGGCTTACTTTTTTAATTATTCAGCTTTAAATGCAGAAAGTCCAATTTTGATCATTATTTTTAGGAAAACTGCTATAAAAGAGAACTAGGCAAACAAAACACAATCTGATATGC
>JAVFBY010226877.1:0-10814 GCA_034781015.1 Tonicella lineata | reverse complement strand
TAAGAGTATGATTAGTATATGATTGTGGCCATATTGTTGCCATGAATTTGGTGAAATGCAATCCCATCCATCATCTTCCATCATCATCCATCATAGTTTGAAGAAGGAAAATTCCAAGTTTGAAGTCAATCGGTCAATAAGCTTTTATTGTATCGTGTTCACAACATTTCCGGACGGACGGATAGCAGGACAATAAAGAGAATCAAGGCAGTTTCTCCATATGGGATCCGAATGTGGGTTCTTAGTAGTTTGAACCTCTAAATTAACGTGACAATACTTTAACATTTGATTAATTTGTTTCACTGCTCTAGACACTTCACAGAACTGCGAGAGGTTTTTTTATAAAGAAACCTGGGGAAAAAAGTTCAATGTTCAATAGTGGTAACTGTAAGTGTCACTATTTTTAATAAGAGGAGCTTTACAGTTTTTATGAGGAGCAATGTTTTCTTGAACAGTAATCAGTCCATATCCAAGCAGATTGTGATAGTCTCCCTACATGTAGTTGGCCACCAAGAACTCAACATTATTTATGGTTACTTAGGTTCTTAATCTTAAATGTACATCTACATGGCCCTAACCAAGGATGCCAAGAGGCTGAACTTCACTTCTATTAAACATCACCAGAGTAGCATTTGAGTTTTGTAACTCTTTCAACTGAATATCACGAGAAAGGCCTGAACAGACACTTTCAGGGATGACATTCATAGACACACAGGTCTGAGTCCTGGCACCTGGAACAGGAATGTCTTGACCTAACTTCATAGGAGCCATAATTTTGAAGAGAACAATATATGAGTAGTGCTTGTGAACAACTAGACATATATGTAGCTTTCATCAGTACCAGTGTCATTTACACTCACAACATTGTTTAACCTTTTATTTTTGGGACATTTTGGTAAAAATAAAGCAAATGAATTCTAATTTGAATGTTTTTAAACTAACTTACTTTTCCACTATTATGCCCTTTATCCTTGATTAATGTGCCAAATATTAACCTTTTAAAAAACTTTTAACCTGTCTGAGTTATTCCCCTTGGCTTCCATCAGGGTGGCTCTCCTTTCTAGCCCTGCAGGAGTTGACCTTATTGTGCCATTCTATTCTACCGCTATAAGGCATAAGCTATATAAGGTGTTACTGTATGACAGTGCTACTTGTAAGCGGGGCAGGAGGGTGGGGCATTGAACATAGTGGAAAGGTGAGTAAGTTTAAAAACGTACAAAATTGAATTAATTTGGTTAAGTTTTTTACACACTTAAAGCTACATGTAGGGCAGTGCCGGGGGAATCCCCGTTTCACATACCATGAATTGGTAAGCAACCCTCTGATCGGTTGACCAATCAACATCATTTGGTAGGGTTTGTCCTCGGATCTAAATCGCGAAAATATAATACCCGGGAGCTAATGTAGATCTGATTTATCTTCCAGACTCTTTTTTTTAATTTGAGTCATGGGGCTATGTTTGTAGGCATAGAGAAGAGATATGACGTACTTAGTGCGAGTCCTGACTTTGCCGCTTCTGACACCATGTAACGTTATTAGTTTGACAACAAGACAACTGAGATACAAGTACAACATAGTTAACAACTGACTTTCAGATTTTTGACTAACTATTAATAAAGTGATAGACCTCTGGGATAAGGAACAGTTACACATAAACTGTATTTGAAAGCTATTAGGGACAACTACATTTAAGCCCAAGTACAGCAAGACACAGAAGTAGTTACTTGTACATGTATGTACACATGTAACTCCAAACACTAGAGAACAGCATACATGTACATGTACCTCCTTAACATTCAATACCATTAAACCACCCAAGGCTATAGTTGACTGTTTCAGAAAGAACGGACTACTGTTAATATTTAGCCTTGGTGGCAATGAATGATTTGGTAATTTTGTTTCTACCTGTTAATGGCAGGTGGACTCTCCAACATTTTGACAAACCCCTGGCAGGTTGATCACTATTCACAATAGCTTAATTGCTAGTAAATGACTGAAATCGAGCCAAATACATGTATGTACATGTACAGTACAGGGCAGAACTTACTTTACATTTGTGGCATGACTAAATCGCGACTAAATATGTCCCAGGGCTATTTGATAAGCACGACTGTGCTTTTTTTCTGGCACATGTATTTTGATAGTAGGCATGACTATACAGTTTTCAAGTGCCCCCATTTTAAAAGTTGATGCGTCGGAAATCTTTTCAAGCACGTCTAAAATCTGTTCAATCTCGTCGGAAATCTGTTCAAGCGCATCAGTAATATTTTCAGGCTCATCTTAGGGATTGTTCAGCGCAGTTGTTTCGTTCAGCCAGATCCAACTGTCGATCGTGTTATACATTGTACATGAACTTGATTTTTAAGATTTCCGCTGTGTGTTACAATTTGAAGGGACTTCCGATACGGTTATACATACACATGAAAGTAGGAATCACATCGTACTGAGGCTAGTGGGCTGTACAGTCTAAATTGCGCCAGATCATCATGATAAAAGTTAACGCCTCCATAGAGAGAGAAAAGTCTTTTGAAAATTTTCTCCTCAAAATCCAATTAAACAAAACTAGCACGGATCTCTAAAAATCCCCATCGTAGTAAACCTTGATACATGTAAGAGCTCTTACTTTTTGTTCTGACGCGCCTACTTTTTGTTTCGAAACGCCTACTTTTTGTTCCAACGTGCCTTTTTTTTGTTTCAACACACCTACCCGGTACTTTTTGTTCTGACGCGCCTTAATTTAAAAAACGGCAAGTCTTCATACTAGGCGCGACCGTCATACCTCTTAAATGCGCTATTAGCATGACTAGACGCCAATAAGCACGATTTTGTTAAAAAAGGAGGCACGTTTTTGTTTTGGTTCCAGGCGCGTTCTATGTAAAGAAAGTGCTGCCCTGTACTGTAGCAGGTAATCTTTTTACAAACAAACACACTTTCTGACCTGTTGTTTCTGACTCTCCCACATCCCATAAACTAACAGGATGGGCATCTGTCTGGACATCTGTCGGCAACGGCAAGCCAGCCTCCATACTTATGTTATCTAAAGCTGTAAAACAGAACAACAATTATTTAAACTAAAAGATTGATTGATTGATTGATTGGGGTTTAACGTCATGCTCAGGGGTATGTCTATACATTTATACATGTATGACGGTGTGCCAGCCCATAAAGGGTGGAGGAAACCACCCTTGATATCACTGGCAACATAAAAGAAGAGACGCGACAAGGACAGGAAAAAAAACACAAACAATTATGCTTTCTGATGTCCCTTAGCTCAAACAGAACTGGGGAATTAGGAAGTCCTGCCCAACCTCCTGCGTGTATGCTACATTAAATAAAGACAACACAACAGAAATGAGAAACGTTACATGTATACAATTAAACATGTATATATAATTAAACTGCATGTTGAAAATTTACTGTTCCTCTGAGAGGAGGATAGTAAATCCCAGCCCAAAAGGTGAGGGTCCAGGAGCTATGAAAGTGCGGAAGCTAGGAGAAGCGATTTCAGCTAATTGAGGTAATATATTTGCGATTTGTGTGATTTATGTTTTCCCAAAGTAAGAAAAGAGCTGTCTCACTTTAGCCATCTGATGCAAATTTATCATTACCATCTGAATAGTGCACGAATAAGAAATATAGGGGACAGAAGTCTCACAGAGAATCTGCGTGATTTGACCTTTTGGTTCCAGACTAAAATCAATAAATAAAATAGATTTAAGCCGAATTTGACATCTACATCGTCATGTAAGTTACGTTTCTTTCTGAAAATTCACAAAATAAGCTGTGTTTATGGCGTGCGCAGCTCTTATCAGATCATTGAAATCATGATCACCTACATGTATGTAACAATTTACAAACAATCCCATCCAATCTTGTTGATGAAAGAGCTGTGTCCCTTTAATATCTTAATCCATCCATCAATACACTGTAACAGGAGAAGAAAACTCTTCAGATTTATATTTCCGTTGTATTTATAGTTAAAGATACAAGTGAGTCCAAAATCACTTTTATCAACATTTATCAACTTTTTTTGCTGGGAGTTTACGTACTGATTGTATTAATGTTTGTCCACAAATTAAAACACTACCGTCAAAATGATTATTTTTCATTAAGTACTAAGTACTTACAAGTTAAATGTATATTTGTTTTAACGCCGTACTCAGGGGTATTTCACCTATATGACGGCGTGCCAGCCCCATGGGTGGAGGAAACCACTGTTCAAGTCACTGGCAACATGAAAGACAAGACATAAAATAAAAAAGAAAAAAAATTAAAAAAAAGGAGAAAAAAAAACGACACCACAAAAAAAATTCTACTTCCTAATGCCCCTTAACTCCGAGAGTACCGGAGCATTAGGAAGCTCCCGCCCAACCACCCGCTATATCCGTTTGAAGTGTTTCAATTGGACGAAAGGGTCATGTGCCCAATTCATGCCATTTTGTCATCGTGCTCTGTTTACCTAAAATAATTATAACTCACAGTTCCCATACGTCATTCAAAATCAACCAAAGACATTAGAAATCATCTTTTCTACTTCAAAGCAAACAACTTCTCAAACGTACAGGTTTGATAGTGAATTCAACTTTAACCCAAACTAGTAGTGCAACTTTCAATGTCTATCAAACTAGTTCAATCCCAAATAGGTTGAAGTTTGACACCAGCTTTAATGGAACAGTCGATGTTGAGAAGACTGAGGAGCTGTTCTCCACCAGAGCTAACCATGACCAGATAAGATGTACCCTTACCTCTTCATCCTTCCTTTCTACTTCTCGGTCTTTTTCCTTTTTGTATTCTCTTGTCTTCTTATTTTCACGGATTTCCCAATTTTTTAAACGCTGTAAACATACACAATAACAAACAAATAAAACCAAAGCTTTTAAAGTGTTTAAAGTCATTGACTTATCATAGGAAAGTTTTTGAATGGATTTAACCATGTATATATGAAATAAAGTTTCAATTTCTCAAAATTGACATGACAAAATTTGGGTTAAAAGTAGTTCTAAATCCTAAAGCTGTCCATGGAAATAATGAAATTGTAAAGCTCCGACACCACAACAAATCAGCTTCCTCATACACCTTAGCTCAGAGCATTAGGAAGCTCATGACAACCACCTGCGACTAAAATCGATAAAGTTTGCTCGATGTTCCAGACCGTAATGAAGGTAATTTCACTTTGTAAGACGATAGTGGACGTACTTATGATGAAGGACAGCGAGAAAAGGCTGAGAAATTTGACAACTTAACCATAAGTGGTTGTTTTTAACATAGACAAGGCAGGCTAATGACCCATATTAGTAAAACAGACAAGGTCTGATTTTTTTCTTTAGCAATTCCACAACGGGAAGTTTTAACAATACAAAACTAATGTTTACCTCTCTGTATGCTGCCTCTTTTTCTCTTAATTTTTTCTCTAATTTTCGTCTTTCATATGCCTCTTCTTCATCTTCCATTTCTTTCTCTCTGTCTTTACGATCTCTGAATAAAATAAAACAAACATGTGTAAACCAATAAACTAGCCTCCAGTACTCAATGTTTGTTTGTTTGATTGGGGTTTAACGTCATGTTGAGTGGTATTTCACCTATATGCAGCGTGCCAGAAAAATGAGTGGAGGAAACCACCCTTGACATCACTGGCAACATGAAAGAAAAGATAGGACAAGGGCAGAACAAAAAACTACTTCCTGATATCCAGTACTCAATGAATTCCTTGATTTATTGGGGTTTAACGCCGTACTCAGGGGTATTTCACCTATATGACGGCGTTATTGCTTGATTGAAAACACACAAGTATCTAAAAGCATAGATGCATCAGTAGCATTGGAACTAAAATCAAGTTCACTATTTCATAAAATGTAAGTTGAAAAATGTATATTTTATGAAAACAAGGCATTTGTTTTCTTTACAATTTTACCTTTCTCTAGAAGCAGGTCTTTCTCTTGATAAATCTCTTGAGCGTATCCTGGAGTGGCTGTGACGTTCTCGTTCTCTGTCCCTTTCTCGTGACCTTGACCTACTTCTTGTTCGTGACCTTTCAAATGACCTGTCTCTTGTTCGCTCCTTTCTTTCTCTTCGTTCTCGTTCCTCCCTTTCTTTGTGGTTTTCTCTCTCTCGGAATCGGTCCCTTTCTCGATCTCTTCTCTCTCGATACTGCATCCGTTCCCTGTATCGCTCTCGCTCTTTTTCTTCTTGATCTGGCTCTTCTTCATCCTAGATAATGACAACAACAGCCATGGGCACATGTCAATCAATGAAAACAATTTTAAAATACAGGAATAATATCTTCCCCTTACTGACAATATACCACCACCTTTCATCCTTCAACATGTTCCATACATGCAGTAATTGTATCTTTTAGAATATTAAATTGACTGTCAGGAATCAAAAAAACAATGTTTTTTTGTGGGCCTTTGGGTCAACTAGTCATTGTTCAAGCTATTTTAGTTGGGCGCCTAAAGGGGAGCCAGAATCAAGGGCTTAGGCAGAGAGGTGTCCATCCATCCTTTAGACAACCGGACTTGAAAATTTGCCTCATTTGGACACCCTGTTTTAAGAAACTTTAACATTCAGCAGATATGGAAATTGTTCAAACTGGACACCCAGTAACTTAAAAAGTGCAGTAAAACAACCATTTTGGACACCATAGTTTTGATTTCTGGCTAGCCTAAGCCCTTGGCGGGAATATCCAAGTGCTGAGCATATTTCCCATGATGTACAGATGAACTAATTAGAAAGGAGACACTATATAAGGGATAACTGAAATTTTATGAAGTACAAAAAATTGGCTGATACAGTTTATAAGCAATGTCACCTTTATTTCTGGTAACCAAATTTTAAGTCGCACTTATCAGATCTTTACCTTAATCTGTTTTATGGGGCCATGAAGTTTTATTCAAATTTCTTCAGGGAAATAACCTTTTTTTAATTAAGTGTGCGCAAGAAAAAAACAAGTCAGTTTTGCTGTGCGTCTAGCATAGGAAAAAAAACCCTGTTCAGTTTGATTTTTAAACACTTTTGGCTACATCCATGCCAGCCCAGGGAACTGGACCGAGAACATGCTAGCCTTCCCTGTCTGTTAAGCCTTCCCACACATGAAGGTTTTAAGCTGAATATTTTGGATATACTGGTTAACTACAAAGAGCCCTTATGCCAAACAGGAGCTTAACTCTCTGTTCAAACCAGACTTATGTCTCGCTTTTTATGAATTACATATAAATTGTGGAAACGGTCGTATAAAAATCTGGATTTAGTAGTTCATCTTAAAATATCTTATAGCTTTTGCAAATGTCTTTATTTCGAAAAAAAATGTGATGAAAATCATGAAGACAGTGAGTGCTTAACAAACATTGCTAACTAATGGCAAAATAAATGTGTATATATTTTTTTTTTATATGCAACACAAACACTTAACATATGCAAATTAAAGTAAATTTTTGGGTGAATTTAAGGGAGATTCAACAATGTTCAAAGAAAAAAATTTCTAATGATACAAGATTGATCGATTGATTGGGGTTTAACGCCGTACTCAGGGGTACTTTACCTATATAACGGCATGCCATACCCATGGGTGGAGGAAACCACCGTTCACGTCACTGGCAACATGAAAGACGAGACAGAAAAAGTAAAAAGAGCAAAAAACGACACCACAAAAACAATTCTACTTCCTGATGCCCCTTAACTCCGAGAGCACCAGGGCATTAGGAAGCTCCCGCCCAACCACCCGCTCAACTTTACTGTTACAAAAACTGTTAACCTAGAGTCCAAATTCAACTTTAATGTAACAGTATATATCTTTTTATGTAACTTAAATGTAATATTATCCCCATGCCCAAATGTTCTCAAACTGTGTTAAGTTTGGTTTGTTTGATTGGTGTTTAACGCTTTGCCTAGGTGGCATTTCTCCTATATCACAGTGTGCCAACCCAATGGTTGGATGGAGGAAACCACCAGTCACATCACTAGCAACATGAAAGATGAGACAAAAAAAGGGTAAAAAAGGGGGGAAAACCCCACAAAAATTCTAATTCCTGATGCCTTTAACTCCGATAGCACCAGGGCAACTGAGGAAGCTACCGCCCAACCACCCAAAATGACACTACAAACAAATCTACTTCCTGATGTAGTTCAGAGACCACCAGGGCATAAGAAAGCTCCGACATGATCGTGCACTTACATGTTTAGTCTGGTGACAACCGAATAAACACAAATTGTATTAACTTTGGTGACAACAGAATAAACACAAATTGTACTAACTTTAGTGACAACAGAATAAACACAAATTATGTTTAGTTTGGTGACACAGAATAAACAGAAATTGTACTAACTTTGGTGACAACAGAATAAACAGAAATTGTGCTAACTTTGGTGACAACAGAATAAACACAAATTGTACTAACTTTGGTGACAACAAAATTAACACAAATTATGTTTAGTTTGGTGACACAGAATAAACAGAAATTGTATTAAGTTTGGTGATAAAAGAATAAATTATGTTAAGTTTGATGATAGCGGAATAAACAAATTATGTTAAGGTTGGAGATTACAAAATAAATGAGGTTAAATTGGTGAAAATAGAATAAACACAACTAGTATTAAACTTGGCAAGGGAAAAAACACAAATTGGGTTTTGGTGATAAGAGAATAAACAGAAATTGTATTAAGTGTGGTAACAACAGAATAATTATGTTAAATTTAGTGATAACAGAATAAACACAAATTATGTTACATTTGGTGTTAACATAAATTATGTTACCTTTGGTGTTAACAAAATAAACACAAATTATGTTACCTTTGGTGAAAACAGTATAAACATAAATGGTATAAAGTTTGGTGATACAGAACAAACATATTGTGTTCAATTTGATGATAAAACAATAAATTGTGATAAATTTGGTGATAATAGAATAAACACAATTATTTTACATTGTTCCTTTGGTGATACGGAATAAACAGAAATTGTATTAAATTTGGTGATAATAGAATAGACACAAATGAACAAACCTGAGGCGATGTTTTTCGGCTTGTCTCAACTCGAAATCTTTCTGTATGACTTTGAGAATTGCCTCACACTCATCATTCGAAAGATGTTGAAGATTCAATTTACGCCCCATTTTATTTATAAGTCAGTGTGACGAAACTACGAAAATTCTCCAGTTGTTACAGTAGTGTAAAATCCGATGACACGTACGACAACAGTAATAAAATCTGAAAATGGAAGTTAAACAGTAAATATTAATTAAGTTAAAAGTTAGCTAAATTTTTTGTTCTTGTTTTGTCTGTCATATTGCCTTCCGGTAACATGAATATAACAGAAGACTGAATATACCATAAAACTGAATATAGCAGAAGACTGAATATACCAGAAGACTGAATATAACAGAAGACTGAATATAACAGAAGACTGATTATAACAGAAGACTGAATATAACCGAAGACTGAATATAACTGAAGACTGAATATAACAGATGGATGAATATACCAGAAGACTGAATATACTAGAAGCATGAAAATACCAGAGGCCTTAGTATACCAGGAGACTGAATATACCAGGAGACTGAATATACCAGGAGACTGAATATACCAGGAGACTGAATATACCAGGAGACTGAATATAACAGGAGACTGAATATAACAGGAGACTGAAAATACCAGCAGACTGAATATACCAGAAGACTGAATATACCAGAAGACTGATTATAGCAGAAGACTGAATATACCAGAAGACTGAATATACCAGAAGGCTGGATATATCAGAGGACTGAATATAACAGAAGACTGAATATAACAGAAGACTGAATATAACAGAAGGCTGGATATATCAGAGGACTGAATATAACAGAAGACTGAATATAACAGAAGACTGAATATAACAGAAGACTGAATATAACAGAAGACTGAATATACCAGAGGACTGAATATAATAGAAGACTGAATATACCAGAGGACTGAATATAACAGAAGACTGAATATACCAGAGGACTGAATATACCAGAGGAATTAGTATACCAGGAGACAGGATAATCCAAGCAGTCTGATTATAGGAGAAGTCTGAATATACATGAAGCCTGCATGCATATGCTAGAAACATGAATTTATCAGAAATTTGAATATACCAAAAACCTAAATATACCTAACGGACGAATACATCAGAAGTCTGAATATCCAACCCGAAAATACCAGTACACTAAACTAGAAACATATAAAATGTCTCAGAAATATGAATTTACCAGAAACGTGAATATGTCAGAGATTTGACCTATACCAGAAACCTGATTAAACAAAAGACTGAATATTCCAGAAGTACAAACATACAAAAGATATGAGTAAGTGCTGCTTAGCAGAAGTATAACATATACTGCTTCTTTCTATTATTTTAACTGAACTCTAATAACAGCTGGTCTGCTGGTAGCTTCAGTTTGCTCCACATACATGTAGTTCACTAGCTCTGTATACTAGGTGTAAGTATTTAATAAGTCCAGGCTCTATTAAAAAAACCCGGACAGAATAGACTAAAAGTGCTATATGGAATGGATTAAGGGGACAACTGAGAGAGATGTAAGAGAAAGGTGAATAGAAATTCTTTCAAATAAAACTTCAACAAATTGTGGCTATATAGCTTCTGACTACTATGTAAAGTATTTAATAAGTCCACATTCTTTAAAAACAAGCTGAGTAGCAAGCAGGTCCCCCGACAAAAGCTCACTTTGAAAACAAATCCACCTCCCTCCACTTATCTTTGCGAACTTTTTCTTTTCTTTTTACAAACTAAGGTACAGGCAATGAAGTAATTGATCTGAGACAAAAAACTATTATGGCAA
>JAVFBY010226766.1:0-10815 GCA_034781015.1 Tonicella lineata | reverse complement strand
AAAATCGATGTTTAAAATACTAAGATTAGGATAAAAAACGTTGGACTTGTCCTTTAATATCACGTTTATTGGAAGAAAGTTTTTTTTCATAAACACTTCGTCGAATTATAGAAAAGCAAGTTGGTTACTTAACTCGTTTAGGCGGTCCTATTCGAAGTAATGATATGCGCATTGCATGCATTCCTGGTTAAGATCACTTTAATTTGAGGAAACAATTTTTTTCATATGCATTTCTTTGAGTTATAGAGAAGCAAGTAAGTTACTAAGTTCGTTTTGGTGGCTCGATTTAAAGCAATGGTGTGCGTCATGCATGCATTGCTTATTAAGATCATATTAACTGGAGGAAAATATTTGTTTATAAACACTTCTTTGGGTTATAGAGAAGCAAGGAGCTTAAATTTATCCGGAAAAGTTTGAAGGTATTTTTATGTCTAGGCTCGTAACAAAGATAGAGAATTAATGAAATAATTTTATTATATAATAAAACAGTTATGGACTTTTTACAAGGTTATTATGCTGACGCCTCTGTCAATAATTTTTCTTTTGGTCAATATCACCGCATAATCACCTTGTAAAAAGTCCATAACTGTATAATATGAGTTTTATACATAACTTATATAATAAATATTATTATAGGAGACAAAGACCAACACATTTACAAATATGCGTACAACTATACGTTCTTCTCTAGAAGACAATAAACACAATAGAGTTCATATTGCACTCCTATTATGTGTACACTTGTTGGTATACTATATTACTCTGTATTTGGAGACAAGAGCCTAGAATTATATGCTATTATTAAGACATACAAAGACATTTCAATAATACGTACAAATATAAAGTTATTACTCTGTATATACAATGTAGATATCACAAAAAGAAAATAAACATAACTTCAAGGTGAGCATACATATATAGAGTAAGGCGGAAATAAAGTCCTTAACTGGTATTGTTCATTATTGTCATTTCTTATAATAATAAATTGCATAAAGAGATTGAAGGCAAGAACATAACATTATATCTTATCATAAAGACATATACCAACACATTTACAATTATGCATTCAAATATACAAATGTATACGCCCACAAGTAGACAAAACACATAAACATGAGTTGATATTGCACTCCTATTATGTGTACACTTACGGTGTTATTACTCTGTATATAAAATATACCACAAGATAAAAGTTAAGATATATTTGGAGACAATAACAAATCATTATATCCTATTATTTAGACAAAATATATCATGTTATTACTCTGTATATATATATCACAAGAAGACAATAAACATATCTTCAAGATGAGCATACATATATAGAGTGAGGCGGAAATAAAGTCCTTTACTGGTATTATTCTATACCATTTCTTATAATGATAAATAGCATAATCAAAAAGATAAAGACAGGAACATAGCATTCTATCTTATTATAAAGACATAGACACACAAACACATTGTACAATTATGCATACAAATATACGTTCACTAGAAGACAACAAACCACATAAACATGAGTTGATAGTGCATACCATGAGTACACTTATGTTGGTATAACTCTGTATATATATCTTAACTACAATTGATAGAATTTCCAAACAAAATATAAAAATGTACAAAAATATACCAAAAATATACAATATACAAAGTAATATAGTAGTAAAACTTTAGATAGATTTGGACGCAAGAACAGAGCCTTATATGCTATTATTAAGACATAGACACACATACATTTACAATTATAGTACAAATACAATCTTGTTACTTTGTGTATAAGATTATAGATATCACGAGAAGGCAATAAACACAACTTCAAGATGAGCAATGCATAAATAGTTTATATTTGACTGCTATCATGTGTATACTAACGTTTTCATTTCACTGTATTTAGATATTAACTACAATTGATAGAATTGCCAAACAAATATACCACAAGGTAAACCTTGATATATACTGGATATAAAAAATATATTTTATTATTATAACACAATTAGGTAAAGATAAATTGCATATTGCTTAACTCCGATTTAATTACAACTAATGAGAATGTTTGTTTTTTAAACAAAGAGGTAACGTGTTCCATTCTTGAAGAACTTGTAACGGGGATCACCAGTGAAAAAGAGGGATATAACAGGCAGTGAGAAATTTATTAACTGAATAGACCTGTTCGGCATAAGCGAGATTCAGCGAGATTTAGGGACGTGAGCATGCGCAATAGGGAGACTCGTAAATGCTGGAAAAGGAGATAATATGGGACCGACTTCACGTCATGCCTTCGAATATGACCCATAGTAATGACGTCACAGAGGCAAAACGTCCGTGGCGTTATGAAATTGCGTCACTTTCGAATGCATGACGCGAAGTCGGTCCCATATTATCTCCTTTTCCAGCATTAACGAGTCTCCCCATTGCTTCGTATTTACGAGACGACGTCATATAGTTTAGTGGCAAGACAATGCAGCTGCTTCGTCTTTACTCGACGAAGTCACAGTTAAGAGAAAAGATCATGCAGTTGCTACACCTTTACGTGACCACGTCACATAACAGTTTCCTTCCTAACTGAATTTACCATGTAGTCATAATCATCATTGCTCTGAATATGGATATACATAATCTAATGGAAATATAAATTTCCACCATAACATTCAATTTTCGGGGTTTCACTTATTCAGGTTCATGCTAAGTGTATCCATATATTTAATTATTAATTATATAGAATTATCCATAATTGAATATCAAATTGTTAAACATGGAGCTGGCAAATCACAACCTCCAAGTATTGTATTTAGATAACAATGCACTTACATAATTTGTAATGTTTTTTCAACCCGATCTTACAAAAGTGGATTCGGACATGTATGACCATTTATCTCCTTTTTATACATTCTGCATACCATTGGGAATGTTCTTAAGTTATTGATAATTGACAAAGGTTTTCTGATGGGTTTTTGATTGGATAATACTCGATAAGTCCAATTGTATATTGCGCTATTACCAACTCCTTATCACATTTCCTAAACCGATTTACAACATTAATGTGAGGAAAACATTAAGCCCTAACAAAAAAATAAAGAAAAATGCAATTAAGCTTCTCAAGTCCATGTCTTCACACTGACAAATAGTAACAGATAAACAATGCACAATGTTGAGGGTATTTTCAAACATATTTATTTTCCCTAATTCAGGTACGTTATGTCATTGGGCCGCAATTATAATCAAAACGTATCTAGTATGTCGTATATAGGTCTAGACAATTATCAGTAGATAATAGACCACACATCTATTTTTATATTACAAACCCATTGGCAACACGTAGTAAGCGATACAGTATTTTCGTCTCCATTAGAGTATAGATGGCAATAATAATCATTTTGTAAATTCGACAAGCCTCTGTAAGTAAGGTTGTGTTGTGTTGTGGTTACCGTGCTCTGCTCTGCTTTGAGTAATGAAACTGTTTAGCAAGAAATAATTTGGTATATTGTCTACGATGTTAGACCACAGTTGTGTGAAAACCAGTTAGCAGTCACGTGGCCTAGCTATTATCTCAATACCCAAACCTGATTATTTCGAGCCGCCCGGACACAGTAAACTATTGTCTTATAGAAATCAATACTAACTTTATACACAGACCCTAGTGAAAATGACTAGAAATTAAATAACAATCTAAAAGTGTTGAGCCCCACCGACAGCGTTGAATCCGTGATTTTCGTGTCATACTGGCCATTATACAGACTTAATTCTACGCAATATGACGTATTGCAGCACGCGTCTCGATTGCAATAACCAAGGTAGGGTGTGCTTAATGATAAACTCTGACAAAAGCTTCTTGTGATGTTATTAATCACGTATTCTAGATATCAGATTATGAAATATTGCAATGCAATAAATGTGTTCAAACTAATGGCATTGAGGCGATACTTAAAAGAACTAGATATCCAAAGGTACGAAAATATTTATTCAAATCCGAAACTTCATATCAAAGAACAATATGAAGTATTTGCCTAATTGGAAAGACATTATCAAACTGAAATCAAATCAAGGTAAAATTAATAAAACTTATACTATAGGTAACTTCAAGTATGTACATTAGGCAGTGTTTTACCCCGTGGTGAACAGGATCTAGCTCTTTCTCCCTGGCGCTTTTGATGTTGTAATTAAAATAACACTCCTTGTCAATAATGCAAGGTTTGTTCTGGAAATTAGGCAGTATATACCTGAGGACAAGCCATAAGGCAACCGGAATTTTTATTTTTACCGTGGTTTTCTTAAAAAGCTAGTTTATAATTGCACACATCACAAATGTCAAGGCTTTGGGCCATGCATTAATTATAGTACATGCATCAAAACCTGCAGCCACATGATTCATATTTGTTTATATATGCGTAAATCACGAATGTCACGGTATTGAGACATGTATTATTAACATATGCCTGAAAATCTTGATAGTTTTGCCTGCAGCCACAGGATTCGTATTAGCTGCATGCCACGGGATATGTCTCGCAGTGCAGACTTGTCCCGCTTGAAACGATATAGTTCCGATCGAAAGCGATCACCAAAAACATATATTACTCTAAGGCTGGAAAATGTTTTAATTGATTTTCTATAATAGATGAAATATTTTGTCCACCCAAAACTGATAATCCAAAAAGCTTTTTGATCCAACAACTTACAAGTAAAATATGTACATGGTTTATAACCCCTCAGACAATTGCTCTACTTAAATGTAAAGGTCATTAACCTATATAAACTTGGGCCAACTGATATAGAGAATATTTGGAAAAAAATTAGATCTGACACTTTGCTGTCAGGGTCCATTAAGTCACGCTCTGTGACAATTCCTTAAGGGTGTTAGTCATGTCTCTATTCACATTAGGAGGTACCCTGTAGGATGCAGTTTGAAGTCGGTCAATATAGCAATGTTAGTGGCGAGCTATATGTCTCTCTAGGACAGTTAGAAGAATGTCCTATGCACAACAGGATACGCCAGAATCGGATACAGTTTGGTAATTTCCAAACCTTCTGAGACATGACTCTAACTGTTTTAGAGGGACATTCACTCCCCATGAAGATTGTCATATTACACTGTATTCGATCCTGACGTTGCCTACTGTGAATAGATACATGACAATTTAATTATCGCCACAAAGATTGGAATATTAACCGACTTCAAAACTGTATCCAATCCGGACGTCTCCAGTTGTGAATGGAGACATGACTCAAGCTGCCTTAAGAGTGACATTAACTCACCAAGAAGATTGTTATATTGACTGACTTCAAACTGCATCATATCATAGCGTCTCTAATTGTGAATAGAGACATGACTCTTACTGTCTTAAGAGTAACATTATAAACTCACCAAGAAGATTGTTATATTGACTGACGTCAAACTGCATCATATCATGTATAGCGTCTCCAATTGTGAATAGAGGCATGACTATAACTGTCTTAGAGGGACATTTACTCACTCACCAGGATCGACTTCAAACTGTATCGGATCATGGTGTTTCCTGCATTGAATAGAGACATGCCTGTAACTCCAAGAAATGAATATCACAATGCGTGTTTTAATGGTCCGTGACAGAAAAGTGTCAGATCTAGTTATACACCTTAATGGTCTTCAAACGGTTCGTCATATAGGTGAAATACCCCTGAGTACGACGTTAAACACCAATCAATCTTCAAAAGGTAAGTAGAGAAACTTGACAGATAGACCAGACTGGCTATAAACAATCAAAGTCCTCTTGCCCACTTTCACTATGTTGGTTGTATTGTGCGAAGCGAGCATGTTGTGAACACGTGGCCAATTCGGCTCGATACGACTGAGATAGCGCCGCAAATTACTCGACAAGTTAAATTCGACCTCAGAACGACGACCATCACGAGCATATCACGGTCAACACGAGCCAAACACGAGTTATCGAGAGCATATCACGTGCTCATCATCATGCCAGAGGATTTCGTCACAAATTTTGAACATACTGACAACTCAAGCACTGCATGTTCATGGTGTCTCAAAATATACGCCGAGCTTATAACAAGGTTATCACAAGCTAATGACGATATCACAAAAGCTTTTAGGAGAGATTTTAGCTCGTTACACATTGAAATAAATCTTGTGAAAGTGGACGACCAGCCTGTCGCGCCCTTTTCGCGTTTCTATAACGTATACACTAAGCTCATGTCATGCTGATTTCGTTAACACTGCACTAAATTGTGACTAGGTCGTAAAGGTCTTTGGAAGTTCGCACTGTCTCGCACTCAATACGAACATATATCGTGTTAATTCTTTCAAAGTTCGTCCTATGCTCTTGGTAAACTCGTCATTTTGCTGTAACCCCATATGGGATTATTACCCAACGTACACCATCTTTTTTTAGACATCATAAATAACCTCGTGAAAGTGGGCGAGAGACTGGAACCGTACTGCATATTTTACTTGTTGAAACGGTTTTGGATTATGAGTTTCGTGTGGACAATATATTTCATATTTTAGGGAAAATCAGTTTAAATTTTATCTTAGCAGGAATTTAGTGCAGTTCTAATCAGATTAGCATTCCAGACCTTGAAGTCAATGTTGACATTCAAACTGTGATAATTAGATATAGCATGGGATAACGTTGAAATCGCATTATGAACAGCAATTCACATAACAATCACCTAAATGAATCTATGTATGTGTATTTTTTTCACTGATAGCGATTGCTTTTTCCACCCGGCGGTGCGTCCGTCCGTCATATCTAATCTTGTCCGGACCATAGCTCAGTTACTATGTAGTGTACCACTTTGACACTAACACACGACGTTCTTCTCCTTATGCACATGTGCAACGTAAAACTGTTCCGGCAAATTTATGCAACTTTCGACCATATTTATGCCAAAACGCTATCTGTCGTTCGACATATTTTTTTGTCCGCACCATAGCTATGTAGCATATCACTTTGGCACATACACATAACATTTTTCTCCATGTACAGATTTGCAGCGTACATCTTTCCCCGCACATTTTTACCTTCATTATGCAAATTAGCTGTCTGTCGTCTTTGGGACTATAGGTATTTCTTCAATCATATTTTATTTCTGATTATTTGACAACTCTAATGACCAATTTGTTTAGAACTTGTTACCGCTCCGGATACTAACATAACCAATATTAATATATTTCATCACATAACTGGTGTTGTTATCCTTGCCATATCAATAAAGTAATCTCAGTTGTAATGTCTTACTATTTTTTTACTCCTCTTGTTATGTCATTTTGGATACATTGTAAAGCATTGTGTGGGGAGACAGTGTTCTTGAGGTAGGGTAAAGCATCACTTTTCTAGTTATCTTCACCACGCGGTATATTTCCCCGTACGTGACCTTTGCACTGACCATTTTCGTTTTTATCTGACATTGAGTGTTCCCGTTATAATCCCCTCACAACGAAGCGAAGAGAGGGATATAGGATTCGATGATTTCGGTATGCACATAAATACATTCACGTGTACGTATGTAATGATAAGTGTGTAACCTCTCTAGTATCTTTGTTTATGTATGAAACTTCACACGTCCGTTTTTTAAATCTTTTGGAGTTTATTTTCTTATGAATTTCCTCAGTCGGAGTGTTGGTCCTGCTTGCCAAAGGTCCCGGGTTTGATCCCGGTGGAGGTATGGAATAAAATATATAAATATGTATCTGATAAATGCATATATATGGGGCATACAGATTTCTGGGATAATTGTTGAGGTTGGGTCTGAAAACAGACACTCTTACTCTGAGAAACAATAGAACATCGGGGGGTGTATTCTCATCAAATATTTATTCCGGTAGCGTGAGTCTTTCTAGCATTATTTCGTACCTGTTTTATCAGTAATTAACATACTTAATTGTCTTATATGGCAGTGAACCATTTCCGTCACGTTTGGGTAAATATTTATCCTCCTACCAAGAAACGACCTTAACATTTACTTACATACGTCGTTAAATATATTGAATTCACAACTTCGCTTAATTTTATTATTGGCGAGACGTGTTTTTCGTGCAGTTGAATACACCACACTTTAGCTACTGACTGTACATAAACTATTGAAGCCAGCTGAGTTCAGTGATCGTGTCAGTTTAAGTCTTTATGATTTTGACCATGAAGGAGACAGAATCTAAGTGTACTGTCTGGATAACACGGGAGACTAATAAAGGTGGCTTGGGTCTTGGATACAAATCTTACTCATGTTATCGGTAAATGTCTGTATACCTGTCTCCCATTTAACACAAACGTTCACAATAACTCGGATAAATAGACCAATAGCAAAACAGTTTTACCGAACTCTAGCTATATCGACCCTTATCTGTTTGTGGTTGTCTACCATTCGTGTACATCTAAGTCCCTCGGCGATTTGGCTTGAAAAGGTTTCTACACTGGATAACTTTTTTCCATGGCATTGACAGTTTGTGGGTTGTTGTGTTTGTTTTAACTAATAGACGGCTTTACATTAGAAACAATTTGTTCCACTATTTCTTCAAAAACGTCTTTATTTCTTCATATCCGAGTCACTGAATGTTTCCCTCCAGACAGATTGTATTGTCTGCGTAGGTTTTAATAGACACATATAATGTGTTTTACTGGAATCTATACCGCCTATTATAATAACCCGAGAAGTTGTAGCTTAAACTATTTATTGAATATTAACTTTTTGTCAGTAATTTAATTAGTAATTAAGAAGTTGACAGAATCACATTTAACGACTAGAACAAGCAGATAAAACCCCATTGCAGCTGGTTGATTCGTTGTTGTTAACAGTTACCAAGGCAATCAATCGTTATCAACAAAAGATTAATTTAATGACATACCAAACTAAAGCTGTTTCCTGTTTAGGTTTTACTATTTGGTCAAACATTATGTGGTTGTCAAATTGTGTTTCCCTTTGTTTGGCATGTGCTCAATTTGTGTTCAAATCAATTAGAAATATCTCATTTCAAGTAATGCGTCATTAGGCTAATTACATTTGAGCCAATCAAGAGTCATAGAAAGCTTTCGTCGACTGATATTAGTTTAGATAATCCCCAATGGGTTTCAAAATGCAGCGTTAAAGTGTGAAAATGATTATTATTTATTGCATGTGTTAGAACATTTTTGTTTGGGAAGAAAAAAGTAACCTAATTTTTTAAGACGTTCTTCAGAAAAGCCTCTTCAACTGAGTGGTTAGATTGTCTCCAAATCTATTTTTACGAAACCTTAACAGACAAGTAGTAAGGGCGTTTCTTAATGGAAATAGACAACCTAAATTGCTCTGCACCTCTTGTGTCGCATTAAGATCTGGGGACACCACATATAAAATTGTGTTCAGAACACGTCCCTGTCTCAATTGTCCAATGAAATACCAGATGACACCAGTCTGAGGTAAACACAAATTACCAGTTTTACAAGTTTTACAAGTTTTGCTAAATGTAGGTCAGATGTGACGAAATGAGACTAGTTTTTTAAAAGAATAAACATTGTCACTTTCAAGGTTTGGAAAACAATCCAATCGACACCATTTTATGGATGATAGCCCCTGATTTAAATGCGACATAACAGATGCAGAGCTGTCTTTGGTCTGGTTTTAATCGATGGAATTCGACGAATCGTATCGACTAATCGCATCGTGTGAACGGACTTTTAACTACTGCGACATAACAATTCACGAATCCGTTTTAGTAACACGGTGGTAGGTGCCAACACCACAACACACTCGAGCAATATTTAAGATATTCAAATTTCACTGTCTTTTGTTTAAATCCAGGTCTAGTTCTGCGGATATTCCAAATAAATTGTACACAAATGAATAGCCGTCCGACTCCCGAGCTGTTTTGTACCCGGTTTATTTAATTCCCATGCTGGTCTATTTATTTTTATTTCGACCTTTAGCGAGATTAAAAGCATTTTTAACATCTGGGTACCATCGGAAAGGACCAAATGCTGGATCTGGCCTCTGGGTCACAAATCTGTGTGTTGTTAATATTGAACATATTGACGTCTGTATTAAATATATTTATCACTTAAGTTTACCTGAATTTTTAAACAAAGACCAATGGAACATTAATTATATTGAAACTCTTATTAGGCAATTCTGTGTATGTGTATACTATAACAATGTTAATGCGTTTTATTGGCTTGGATGTGAAAAGATTCATCAGAAGCTAATGGTAATTTTAATACTGTCTGTTAATTCGATGTTGCGTTATAATTCCAACTGTATATTTCTCGAAAGACAAGCCCTAATCTTCGTTGTTACATCGAATTGTGTATCAATGCGGTGGAACAACTCATACCACATACTAGAGAAATACTATTACGTTACCATGTATGGTCCATTCACAGACAAATTTCAAAAGATAAAAAAGCACAACGTGTATATGCTATTTGCCACTATAATCTGCATAATCGTAGCTTACTGTTAATTTCCTTAATGGTCTCCATATTAAACTGAGCTTTTTTTTCTCCATCGGTATGGTAGCTTAATAACCAATAACCACAACAATACAAACTCCTTTCTTTATCTTGATGGTCTAGACAGTTATCCAGATTATAATAGACCAGCAATCACTTTTTCTTGTGTTAAACACCACCATGGACACACATAATCTGTTTTTGGTAAAAAGTTATTAAGACGAAATATCGGAAATAAACTCTTAAGGAATAAATAATTGAGTATATTGTTCATGAAGTATTTTATAGTTGGGTGAAAAGCAATTAGCATTCACGTGGATCAAGGGATTTTCTCAATACTCAAACCTCATTTTCCTCCCCCTAAACACATTAAACTATTGTCTAATGGAAAATCAATATCAAC
>JAVFBY010226655.1:0-10815 GCA_034781015.1 Tonicella lineata | reverse complement strand
GGAGGGGTCGGGGGGGACAAAGCAAGGGTATATATCGATTTGGTCGCACTTGTTTTCAACACTTTTTTATTAAAACTTTAATGGAGGCAATTTCTCACTTCAGATGCAAAAACATAGGCAATTTATTGCCATACCCAGAGGTACTTCATTGACGGCGTGCCAGCCCAATGAGTGAAGGAAACCACCCTTTACATCAGTCACTGACAACTTAAAATACGAGACAGGACAGGGACAGGAAA
This sequence comes from Tonicella lineata, assembly GCA_034781015.1. Lineage (NCBI taxonomy): Eukaryota > Metazoa > Mollusca > Polyplacophora > Chitonida > Mopaliidae > Tonicella > Tonicella lineata. The sequence goes on along the minus strand of JAVFBY010226655.1, from coordinate 10,576 downwards.
AAAAAACAATTGTCCTTCCCAATGTCCTTTAGCTCAAACGGAACTGGGACATCAGGAAGCTCCCGCGTAACCACCCACCAACCCGCCTGTATGCAGCATTAACTACAACACAACAGAGACGTGAAACGCTATATGAATGTTCTGCTTGTTGAAAACTTACTCTTCCTCATTGAGTCAGCAGTAGCCTATGTTCACTGTTCAAAACATACAGAATGCCCCCAAGGGGGCTTCCTGTATGAGCTGCCCCTCTATATTCATCGACACTACATATACAGTATATATTATATCAAACATTTGGAGAAGAAAATACATATCACATGGTCATCTAATACTATCCCATAAAACACTTAAGTAGCAATTGAAACAGATTACTAAATACCATGTTAATAAATGACCATACAAAGGCTTCCACAGAGACAAGGCAGGCAGTACCGAGTGAGCGTGACGGATATTTGTATGCAATTCTGAACAGACCTATAAAAAACAGGGAAACAATAAAGGATTACTTACCAAAGTAATGAGGGTACTGGCCACATCTTTATATCCGTGAATACATGCAATATGTAAAGCTGTATTTCCATCGTCGTTTTTTGTATCAGCTAACCAAGGATATCGATCTAGTATTTTCTCAGTCGCACTAAATATACAAATTATTTATTAGTATTTGTTTAAACATAGACTTACAACTTGGTAAACGTTCTTGCTAAATGCGGCACATTTATTTTTACAAAGTAAAGGTGTTCTTGTTTTGTTTGCTCAGAGTTAAAGCTGTCTTACTAAAAGACATTTTACTAGTATGGTGGCATGCAATTGTCACTGGAAAAGTAAAAAAAAATCTGCTGAAAAAGACAAGTCACTGACAAAAGAGAACCTACTGACAACACGACTCAAGATGACACAGCATAAATGGGCATCAGCCCCCCGACACTAAAACGTGTTTACAACAGGAAGAAACCACTAGCCACTCCCCCAGATGGCGGTGTATTTAAAACATAGACGCCCTGAGCACGCTGTTCTCCTTTCATACAATAATATACTATACTAATTTACGTACTGTGTAGCAATTTTCAAGCTGACGATGGTAATAACGTTTAATTGGTAGCGAGCTGTATAATGAGTTTGAAAAGTTGTAACTAATATAATTATTAAGAAGTTGCCATTCATACGTAAGTTATTCTTGTTAATAAACTACTTCAGTTATAAACATTTATAACAAGTCAGTTTCACAGGAAAATGATTATAACACTGATCTGAATTTCAACAAAACAATTTGGTGTATTTAGGTATGTTATAACATAAGGATTGTTATAAACGGGTATGGTTAACTTTGTCATTTTGCCTAACGTCGACCTGTTGAAAGAACTGGTAAGAAAAAAGTATCGTAACTATCTACACGGCAAAAAGAATACTTACACATTATTCCTGTTCATTACAGCATAATGTAATGGATTGAAGCCCCTCTTATTTCCCAGTGTCAAATCAATGTCTGGGTGATTGATGAGGGCTTCTGTAATTTCTTCACTATTATCCTCAATTGCAAGATGTAGTGATGTTTCGCCAGAGACATCCTAGAAAATTTACAACAATTATTGTTAATTAAATTGTTACCAAACCAAAAGGAAAATGTGTAATGTGACTGGTAAACTCCGACTTATTTATTTCCCAGATAATGCTGATGTTATAACTTGTACTGGTCAGGGAGACGTTGCTGAGAAACTCCGATTTTGATAAGAAGCATAACACATAAACGTTTCTTCAAATAAATTACCAGATTCAGTAATTTTCAAACGTAGTAAATCAAAAATGTCGATTTTAGTTTTCGATGCAGCAGTTATTATAGTAGTGTCATATGTTATATTGTAGAACGGCCTTGTCAAAATTGCTTTATTAAGTTCATCGGAAAATGAAGGGGATCATTGAAGGGACAACCTCTTTAGAGCGGGCCCATATTTTAAAATCTGCGCATCATTGCTTTTTTTGAAAGATTTTCACAAAGTTAGGGTATATTGAGAGATTTTTGACCAAGCAGAGTTTGTTTCTGATAATAAAATGCATTCAAATATATCGATTGAGGAAACATTGTTGAATATTTTAGCAAATTGAGATAACGCGAGTGTTGCTGTCTCGTCCAGTGCGTTATGTTGGAAGAAGGACTAGACAAGAGAGTCGTACATAACTACATCTACAATCGGTCATGGCTATACAGGCTAACCTTCCAACCTTCAACAAGGCAGTTCTGGTTGTCGGTGCCCCTATGATCCATTTAGCCCTTACAATACCGACAATATCGCCTGCACTTGATGTTATTGCAGTTGAACTAAGAATCCAATACCAAGTGTCCTTGATAATCGAAACTGTTTCGAAGAAGTGTACATGTACATCAGGTTTGGAAGATCAAATATGTTCTTCAAGCAATGCTATTTTTTTTTTGTTGAAGAAAAGGTCGGTGGATATTAGATCAATCCTTAATGATAAATAATTTCTGTAAACAAATATCAATTAACTTTTGGCTGAAATTTAACTGGGATTTTGGTCATGTGTTTTCCTTAATTCTGAAAAAATTCCCCCAAAAATAGCAATACACATATTACGTTGCATTGAGAGTATCAAATACGTATTTGAAAAGTGGCGAAAAACGACTCAAATGACCCTAACTTAACGGAAACATGTCGACAAATAGCAAATACATGTTCATTATCAGGTTCAATTGCTAATGTTGACCTATTTCATTCTCCCATATGTACATGTAGTTGAAACATTTTTGACCATCTGGGAAAATGTTTTAAAAAATATGAATAAAATATTTTCTTGAAACACAATTATTGATATTTAAGTTTTTTTTATGCATTCTGAACGCTCTCAAGTTCACATTAAAGTAAGGCTGATGTGCCATCAAGACACCAATTTACAGCACAAGAAAGCTAAACAGTGTCTTCGGTACAAACAAGTTTTTAATGTCTGGATGTGATGTAACCAGAATATATATAAAGGTTGACTTCGAACTGTCGAAAAACAGCCAGAAATCTATAAAGACGAACGCTATTTTTCCGACATCCTGTAACTGGTTATTATTTGTCATTGCAGTGCACTTAATTAGAAATATATCTACAAAGGCATTTGAAGCCCTTAGGGGTGTGGCCAACCGAATATTACGCATAACAATCTGGCATCAACAGTCAGATTTCCGATTCATTTATTCATTGATACAGCTTATGCATCTCGACAAGACGCTATTTGCATAAATGTCTGATTAACGTGGTACCAGCATGGCTGCTGACCAATCAACTGGTCAGACACCGGTCAGTGTGGTCACACCCACAAATGCATTTGCATGATTCTTATCCAATGAAATAAAAGTACTTATAATGTTGAATATTCAGAAAGTGTTCAGAATACATTAACCATATACTAGTATATGATATTCAGATAAGATTTATTTATTTTAAATAAAACTAAATTTTTCCCAAACATGAAACTTACAGGGGCACAGCTTAAGTATACATTGGTTACAGTTTAAAGCTTCATTAAACGTGCTGTTTTAGTAACAGAGAAATAGCTTGGAACTGAATTGTCCACACTGACGCACATCTACATGTAGCCTGCTGACTGACGGACGTAAATGCCGATAACAATACTCCCGAGCCTTTTGGAGTAAGACATCAAAATATTGATTGATTGGTTGGGGTTTAACGCCGCACTCAAGGTATTTTACCTATCTAACGACGTGCCAGTTCAATGGGTTAACGAAACCACCCTTGACATCGATCACTGGCAACAAAAAAGAAGAGACAGGGAAAAAAGAACAAAAACAATTTTGCTTTGTAATTTCCCTTAGCTCAAACAGAACTGAGACATTACGAAGCTCCCATCCACCCACCCATCTTAATGCAAAATTAATTAGACGCAACACAACACAAATGTGAAACGCTATATGAATGCCCTGCACGTTGATAACTTACTGTTCTTCTTTGAGTCGTCAATATGTTCATTGTTTAAAACATACAGAACCCCAGAGGGTTACAATAAAGGAGTAATGCAATATATACAAGGTGCGTTTCTTTAAACAGTCTTTCAAACAAGCTATCTCACCAATATTGAGCGCCAGCGTTTTAGATAGCTGGTAAATGTAGTTTGATCAATTTAATGTTATCGCTACATTTAATATAGACACCAATGAATTAAATTGAATTAACCACCACAATATTAACATAAACTAAACTTAAGCAGGTAAGTTTCTACTGAGCATATTCTTATGATTTGTAATATTGAAAGAAGGTTTGATATAAATTAGATAATTCAGAATTAACAACATCAATAAGCAATTCTGTGTCATTATGTGGTGCAATGACGAGAGAATTCACATTTCATAAACATATATAAAATAACACCTAAAAAGTTAAAAAGTGCATTCAAAGTTATATGTTTCAAAAAGCCAGAAAAGCAAATGCAATTTGTATATACATATGTATCTAAATACATAATGGTCCAAGTAAAATAGAATGATTAACACAAACAACTGCTTTTGAAAGATCTAGAAAGTTTTCTTAACTATCACATTTTGATTATTTTGCTGTTGCTAAAAATATTAAAGATGAAGCACAGCATGCAATTTTGCTTGATTTGGTATGAAACTTTATTGAGATGGACAGATAACATACAATATAATTTGTTTCAACGAAATCAATCATTCGTTTTTATTGAATGAGACCAACTGTTCTATTTTTTTTTCTGAAATTAAATACAGGGATGGGTATGTCAATATTACAAAATACTACACTGTGTGTGGGTGTGTGCGGGCCCGGGTGAGTTGAATGTATGTAAAAATATGAAATGAATTGTCAATGTTTGTGTCTTAACTAGCATTAAAATACTGTGCAATTATTTAATTTTTTAATTTTATTTTATGTATTAAGATATACATTTTTTTAAACTATGTTTTATGTGTCTTCATGTGTCGTATGAGCTAATATTGCCTTTTTGTCACTCAACGTTTAATTAGGAGAGACAAGTTTAAATAAGAACTAATGGTTTATTTTACTATGAGAAGCTAGCTGATCCAGTTGTAATGGATACCAAATGTATTTTAGAACAAAATGATTTTCAAAAGAAAACTATTAAAATGCACACAACAATCAAAGTCATCTAAGGTTTAATCGCCCACTATCCGGCATTGTCAACGAGTGGGATACAGCTGTTTGTCCGATACAAGAATTGACTAAGATTGGCCAATGGTTTGGTTTACTCAGACCTACGCGATCTTGCGACAAGAAGCTGACCTGTAGGCGACCATTCACAAAAAAAACGTTAGATTTTGCCACGAATATCGGCCAGTAGATGTTCTTAAATTTTCGACTTTTGCGCATCTGTGACTGATTGGAGGTAATCGCCTGTGATTTATCTTTTTTTGTTTAAATGCATCCCTACAATATAGATCTTTTTAGTAAATTATATACATGTATCTACTTAATTTGATGCTTACATCGAGTTCCATGCTATTTCAGTGCTAGACTATTTGAGAGCGGTGGAAGCTAATATCCCACAGAAAAAGCCGAAATGAAACACAACCAACAAAGTAATAGTGGTTATTAACATTTTGTGTTTAACATTTCAGTTACAATTATTACATTTCGTGTCATTCCGTTTTGCTTAACCTAAAATGTAATAACGATCTTTTAGTAATGTCGAGTGTCACTAGTATGCACCATTGCAACGCACAATGGAACCAAAACGTATTTCACTGTTCGTGAAGGCTCCCTCATGAGTCAATTTGTAATTATAAAGTGTGAACATTGTGATCAAGGTTATTTTACTGATAACCTTAAATTGAACTGTGGAATTACAATGTTTTAAAACTGAATGTGAATCTTACATTTACTTTATTTCATATTATTTTAATCGTTTACGACTATTTGTCACACTCACCTGTATATTGACATTACATTTGTGCTTCAGGAGAATGGTAACACATTCTACATGGGGTTTTTTCACCGCACAATGCAAAGCACTCAGACCTTGTTTGTTCGCTGCATCTATGGATGACTTTGATAGTTTCTTTAACAATATCTCCATTATATCAGGTTGGCCACTTGTACAAATGAAATACATACATAATTTAATTTATTGGCGGCCCCATTCAACAGAATGATGTGCCCCATGACTAGGTTTGTCTCATACATGTATTTAAAACTATCGTATAATATAGACTAAACACTAAACAAATTAACAGAACATACAAATGGAATAGAAAACCCACTCAATGTTACTTCTAAGTTATATTTGCTTTCGAATTACCATATATCATTGATTGGTTAAATCGAGAAGAGTCTTCAAAACATTTTAATTGTAGATATTATGAAACCCATTTAGCAAATGCGAAAAGTAAAAGAAAAAAGCAATTGGGGGACGAATTGAAGCGAAATCACATAATTCATAGGGCACTGTTCTAACAATTACCGTTGCAAATTTATCAGCATATGCTTAACCCGTGTAGTCACAGGGTCACCCTCTTGTTTGCTTACCGCTTTGCTGAATAATGAAGTGCCGTATCCCCGTGCTCATCCTGTAGTTCTATGTTAGTTCCTTCAACCAATAACTGCTGTACACTCTCTTTAAATCCCTTGTCAATGGCGATGTGTAAGGCTATTTGTCTTGAACCCGTCTGGTCAAACAATAATAATATTAATGTTTTATTTCAGACAAAAGTCCATATGGGGGATACATACAGTACAGGGCAGAACTAACTTTACATCTGGCGCGCTTTTAGCGTGGCTAAATCGCGACTAAATATGTCCCACCGCTATTTTATAGGCGCGACTGCGCTTTTTTTCTGACGTGTCTATTTTGAAAGTAGGCGCGACTAGGAGATTTTCAAGCGAGCCCATTTTAACTTTCGACGCGTCGGAAAATTTTTTAAGCGTGTCGAAAATATGTTCCATCGCGTCGAAAATGTGTTCAGTCTGCATCTGTATGATGCAGGCCGTCTGCATTTCTTCCATATTGTTGCTCCATACATGTAGCTCAACATCATCTGGTGTTGCCGCGTTTTATCAGACCGGTTATGGCGGGTTTCCCAATCCTCAATTCAAATGAGGCGTCAAGAAACCAAACAAAGACAGGGCTGCCATGATTACGATAATATTGTACAACCTCTTTAAAAACATATATGCATTGATCGGTAGAATGACCGGACTTGAATCCAAATTGAGAGTCGGTCGTTTGCAAAAGTTGATCACATGTTTTGAGTATAAATAGTTCAACAATTTTTGAAATAACAGTGGCAACAGCTATAGGCCTGTAATTATCTGAATGAGTGATGTCTGCAGATTTATTTTTAACTATGGGCGTGATAACAACATGGGTGAGTTCTTTCGGGAGATATGAATGGCGGAACATAGCGTTAATAATCAGAGATAAATGAATTGAGAGTTCAGACGCTGCAAATTTAATATGTTCACAAGATAAGCCATCAGGTCCAGCAGCTTTGTTACATTTTAAACCATCGACTAAATCATTGACAACTGAGGGGATCAAATCAGATTTGAACGTAAGCTTATCCAATTTTGAAAGAGAATGTAGCACATCGTCTTTAAGTGTATCAGATTTAACACAGTTTAGAGTTTCGTTAAATTTGTCTTTCCATAGGGCAGTTATCTCAGACGCGCCCTCGGCGGAATCGATTTTGCACGGAAGAGTCATACATTTACCATTTACCGCCCGAATTTCCTTCCAGAAATCCTCAGACGAGGTGGACGAAAATGCCTCTGCCATTTTGTTTGCACGGATAGAGTCTTCCTCCTTCTTGCATGCGCGAAGAGTATATTTGAATTTCTGACGGGTTTTACGCATGTAGTCAAATACGGGACCACTGCGCGGGCTGCCTTTTTCTCGCCACAGTAAAAACGCGCCACGAGCTTGGTCATGGAAGTCACTCACGTAGTCATTCCACCCCGGGACAATGTATTCACCACATCTTTTATTTTTGGCTACACTTTCCACACCAGAAACGGATAGAGCACGAACAATATGGGAATAATACTGTGAAATTTCATCACCATGATTTCCGAAACACGAAATACCATCACATGTTAAAGCTTCATTTGGTATACAAATGCTATCTAAATGAGTTTTGGTAGACGTCGTATATCTCAAGATGTCGTTCTCAGTTAAACTACGCCAGTCAACAACATTCGAGCTGTCCGATTTATCAGTACAAGGAATAAGTCGAGGTAAATATCCCCATTCTATGTGAACAATCAGTGGTAAGTGATCCGAAGATATAAAATCATACAGAATATCTACTTTTGTAATGGATTTGTGGACAAGAGCTGACGATACACAGTGATCAAGCCACGACGTTGTCCCATGAGCTTCACTTATATATGTATATGAATTTGCAGGCAATTTTTCAACATCAGATTCGTGGAGATTAAAACTTTTGCAGAAAGTTGTGAGTTCTTTGCCGAATTTAGTTGACCCATTGGCGTTAAAATCTCCAAGTATCACTATATTTGGAATATCAGATTCTTCAATTATGGCACGTAATTTCCCCAGATAATCCAAATATAAATCAAAATTACCAGCACTGTTTGTTGGTAAATAAACACATAAAGCCAGAAGTTTAGAGTAATTGGATTCAATACGAATTCCAGTAATTCTTGAATCATATTCAACAATAGTAGTCGTTTTACCCAATGCTTTTCTCCATAGGATTGCAATTCCACCATACGGCCGCCCACTAGACAGTGTAGTTTCGTCAATAGTGGAGACGCCACGCCCGTAGAAATCACTGTGAATACAGTTTAACATATCAAGATCAGAACTCGTTAGCCATGTTTCCTGTAGCATACAAATATCAGATATGTCACACAAAAATTTAATTTCATTCACAGAGGTCTTTATGGACCTACAGTTGTAAGTTGCTAGTCGTAGTACCATGCCAAAGATGAGTAAAAAAGGCGAGTCAGTAATCATCTTCAACGTTACTTAACCAGCGGTAATTTACGTCGCCACGCGGCACATATTCATTGTAGTCATCTTCATATTGTCGTTCGTGACGTCTGTCGTTAGAGCTGCGACGTACTTCTTTCTGGTCGTGTCGGCTTCGATTAAAATATTTCCTGACCAGAACTTCATCTGGCCAGTAATCGCTTCTTAGAAGTGTTTTACTGTGACGTCCATTGACACTAATCCAAAACGAAGAGTACGTATCATATCTTGTCTCTAGTTGTTCACATTGGACTTCTAAACCCGATTTATCTCTGATGTAGGTACACACAGACTGAGGTGTCGTCCCAGGATCAAGTCGAGTGAGAAACAATTCAACTGGCGGATATGATCGGACGCCGCGCAAACTGGTACCGGTATTAGAGATGTTACGTGTTCTTGATTTCTGTCGGGAAATTAAAGTGAAATCTTCAGTACTTTTCTTTTCGACTTCTTTCACACTAGCAGTTACATCTGCGAATGAACGAATTGTCTTAGTACTGGGTGCCGTAGGTATGGTGACGTCACGTTGTGAAATGGGATCGGGAATACACGTACCTGGGGCAGTATCAGTCGGAACAGCAAGTTCGATGACGTCATGAATATCCACCGTAGTACCGGTGGAATTACTGTCGATAACAGTGACAGGCGAGACAGGTTTCTGAATATTAGTGAAATCCCTTCTAGCAGTCTGTGGGCTGTGTTGTGAATTTGAACACAGCTTATCTAACTTCTTTTGAACCGCGTTTTGAGTGAAACTCATTGAATCCATCTTTGTGTGTATATCGGCAACATGCATTTTCAAGCAATTTAGTTCACGAAGCAATGTGGTCACGTCAATATGATTTGTTGAGACCGGTGGGAGTCTACTTAGTTTTTGAGCTACGAAGCAGGGAATATCAGCGGGGTCCAATTCATGTAATATCTTTACAATATCTTGTAGTGAATTAACTTTTTTATTTGGCCCAGTACGTTTTCTATATTTACCTACAATGTGAGATTTACAGCATTGAACAAGCATTTCTTTCGCATCTTGGACTTCATTCTCAGAGTACACGTCATCACATAATTTTATAATAGAATCAACAGGAATTACATCAAGTTTGTCGACCATAAAGCACAGCAATTCGCATATAATAGGCTGGGAACGAATGGTCACGTTTGGTTCAATAACAGACACACCGTCCGGGAGATTATTATCACTTTGGGAATTTTCCCCAGTATTAGCCTCAGCCATCGTGGTTGATTATGTTAGGCACACACCGTGTAGACCCTCATGATATGAAGCACTGTTGGTATGGACGCTACACAAGCAAAATGGCGGCCAAATTTTCACTGCCGATCAACCAGAAATGTTAATATAAACAGGTAATCTGACAAAATCTGCACAAATCATGAATTGCTGAACATTCCACATACCTTCCTATCAATGTACGACAGACATAGAAGTGTATAGCAGCTCACATTCCTATAGTAATGGACAAAACCGATAGGGACGTTCGACAGTGTCAACGTGTCACATACCTTCCTATCAATGTACGACAGACATAGAAGTGTATAGCAGCTCACATTCCTATAGTAATGGACAAAACCG